>JAKTSU010000005.1:0-273888 GCA_030580395.1 Myxozyma nipponensis
CCCCCCCCCCCCCCCCCCCCCCCCCCCCCCCCCCCCCCCCCCCCCCCCCACACACCTACGGCTCCATTCTTTGTTCACCAGTCACCAGCTTCGTAATATTCTTTCGCTAGTACTGTTGCTGCATCCGCATGCGTGCGTGAATTGCTGTTTGCGAGGGTAGTTCCACTTGCATTTCCAAGCGGACAGGTTAACGAGTTGGAAATAGACTCGACTACATTGCTGCAGAAAAGCACTAATTGAAGCCGTTTGCGGCTAGGAACAATCGCAATGACTACACTGATAATAGGCGGCGGCATAATTGGGCTCTCTACGGCATTTTCGCTAGTCACCGAGCCAGCTCCAGAGTCGGGACCTCGCCGAAAAGTGATAGTCGTCGATAGTGCGCGGGCGCTGTTCACCTGCGCATCCGGCAGAGCTGCGGGCTTCATCAACCGGTCGTGGTTTGCGAGGCCCACAGCCAGCCTGGCGGAGCTGTCTTTTGTTTGTCATCATGACGTGGCCGAGAGTTATAATGGCAAGGAGCGATGGGGATTCAGACCGGCCAGAGCGTGGAGTGTAGGAATACTTGACCATGAACTGCAGGAGGACGAGTACGCACAGATCAAGGATGAAAGACTACAGCGACAATCAGAACTTCGGAGCGAAGAGGCTTTAGACAGCCAGTACGGTGATCCCATCAACGAAGAATTGGGCTATATCGATGCGCCAAATACTCCGGACTGGCTGTTCTGCAACAAGGATGAAACCTACCAGATTGGTGGCCCGGAGGAATGCTCACAGATGCAAGTAACAAATCCGGACTTTCTTATTTCATAGAGACTGATTGACTAACCGTGCATAGAAATCCGATTGAGTTCTGCAAGTTCTTGCTTGAAAAATGTATAGAAGCAGGTGTTGAAGTGTTGCATCCATATGAAGTCCAGTCATTATCAAAAAATGCAGACAGAACACTGTCTTCTGCTATAGTGAGAGATCTGCATACACAGCTGGAAAAAAGTATTGATGTTCAAGAGGTTGTTGTTGCTGCAGGCGCATGGACGCCGCGAGTATTCCGGACGCTATTTCCGGACTCCAGTTTCGTGCCTTCAATAACTTCACTGGCAGGATTTGCGTCGACTTTCATATCTCCATTGAGCCCTTATTCTGGCCCGCCACAGCAGGAGATTCACACTCCATCGTCAGTTTCATCCGGTTCCGAGACCAACTCTGACTATTTCAGCATAACTCCGACCGTGTCTTTCGACAAGTCAGCAAGTCGTGGCCCCAGTACAACAGATGCTCTATTTGTACGATCTTCAACTCCTGGATATAACTGGTCACCTGAGCTGTTTTCCCGTAGTAACGGAGAGATCTACATGGCCGGGCTCAATGAACAAGGATATCATCCGTCGCTAGGTAGTATGGCACCATCAAGCTATTTCGAGTCGGTCGACGAGATAGTCGTCGACGACAGTGAGACTGTTCCGATTATATCGAACAAGGGGAAAAAGACTCGACCAAATAACTTCGACCTTCTTAAGTCAGCGGCCGCAAGCCTACTTGGGCCCGAGTCCAAACCTGTGAAACGTTCGCTCTGCTTACGGCCTGTCACACCTCGGGGTGAGCCCATTATTGGGCTAATTCCTAAGGAGCTGCTTAGTGGCACGGACAACGTGTTTATTTGCTCTGGTCATGGTCCTTGGGGAATCAGTTTGAGTCTTGGAAGTGGTAAAGTCATCGCGGAAATGATTCTTTACGGAGAAGTGCGAAGTGCAGATGTATCTGAGTTGAGTGTAATATAGCGATATTGATTTGATAATGTATCTCACTATTTAGACAAATAAATCTCATTGCTATACTCTGATCTATTATTAGTGTTTTCTGGCTAGTTACACAGACGTCGCACGAATATATCCTAGTCTCGCGATGCTAAGCGTCCTGACTTCCTAGCGTTTTCTTCCTAAACGTGTTACCTCTACCTCCTTCGCGTAACACGTTGGCAAAAAATTTGCAAAATCGAAAAGAAAACATGAGACTTGTGCCTCTTAAGTATCTGCTGATGGCTAGTGCTTGGCATGATCGCTTCGAGAGGTTGAACGATATGCGCAATGAGCCTCTAGGTGACGTTGTTCGCAAGATCTACTACCATGTCGAAGATCGAGCAATCTTGATATTCGAAAGCCTGGTGTACATGATTTACTCAGGAATAACGTATCGTATGCTGCTTATCTTTATCACTCCTTATACTGCGGTTCGGTCGATGTCGTGTTTATTTCCTTACTACGTAAGTCCTCAGTTCCAGCGTGGTAGCATATACCACGCCCTTGGAGCTATTGCTGACCATCTCCACAGGGAATGTTGTACTTTTTGTTTCATCCTTCACTGTGGCCTCCTATGATAACTGTGGTATTACCGCTTTGGCTCATGTTGGGTGTGGTCTTCATGGGTTGGTATGCTGTAGCATATCCGCCAGCTGCCTTGGTAATGTTTTTCATGTCTGGTCCGGCCGGCTTATTTTCGGCAATTGTTCTTGTTTTTCAGCAAGCATCCGGAATTTACGCTTTGTTTGCAAAAAAGTTCTTGATAAAGAAGCCTCGTCAGGAACTATTCGATGAAGTAAGTGTTGATCTAGTCTTGTTTTTTCGGTGCTCCCGCAGCTTGAGCAGTTCATACTAACGACCCATAGGTGCTTAAACGAAAAGGTTTAGAGGACTTGGTTGTAGATTATAATGTACTACTGCCGGAGGTGGTGGACACTGGTTTTGCTGGAGATGTTCATCAGAAGTTAAGAGTTAAGTTTTTGCTCCGTTACCGCGCTTTCAAATATCGGCTTCTCTCGCCATACGTATTCTGCAAAGCGATTCTTTTGACTTTGGTTGGATTCATCCCTGTGATTGGACCTATCATGCAGGCATTCATGAACAGTGTTACGAATGGCAGAGTTTTGCAGACCAGATACTTTCAGCTCAAAGGTTTCGGGCCACGCGATATCCGCCTGTTCGTAAGAAAGAGACAGGGTGCCTACTTAGTGTATAAGACTCCTCCAACGTCACGCTCATGTTTTTAGAGAATTTACTAACTCAAATTCTAGATTTGGTGCGGTAGCAGGATTCCTAGAAATGATACCCATCCTAGGTATTTTTTTCAGTTTCACAAACACCACCGGTGCAGCTCTATGGGCATCCCAGATGGAGCTCAAGCAACGTCGAAAGGCAGCTGTGGAAGCTCCTTACCAAGCAGTACCTGAATAACATTGCTTGGTAAAGCTTGCTTCTCACCAATTACCTCTAAACATCTCCTTTCAATGTCCTTTTTACACGTTCATATTCAAAACTCCTAAATAATAGTATTCTTTTAAACAAAAGATAGTTTACTGCACAGTATGCAAACGCCGTAATATAAACAAGTTCCCCCCCCCCAAAAAAAACACCCATAATCATAACAACATATAGCTATGCTCTATATCACCCTAAAATAATAACAAGACGACCGGGAGCTCCCTCAATCACCTAAAGAATAAACGACAGTGCACGTTGCATCTTATCAGCAGCCGCAATATGCCATGGTAGAACGTTGTTTCGACCGTCAGAAACACCCATCATGGCTCCATAACTTGCCAGAGCCCGATACTGGTTCAAAAGGTCCGTCAGAAACGTTTCATACGGCTTCGGCGCTTTTAGAAGCGATACCTCCAGAATTGACATCATAACACCTTGCTCGCTGGGCTTCACCAGGTAGCCGCTTGCCAGAGAGAACCTAAGAGCAGTAATATCCAGCTCATCAAGCATGAGTTTATGACGCACAATCACGCCAAAAGTTTCATCCATCAAGTCCACCAAAATAGTATCCTGATCATTAGAATTAGCACCGGGAGCATTGCCTTGGTTGACGTTGAAACCATGGCTAGCACCTCCAGCAGTGCCAACGTTAGCGCCACCACCGGTAGATGTTGGAGTTGCATGCGACATCGGCGTACCGCCATCTCTCGGAGTGCTGCCCGTTCCCCCGCCATAAATATCCAGCGGTGAGTCATGGTGGCGCTGAGGTGTCGCGTCTGGAGTAGAATAGATGTTGTAGTACTGACCGGCTAGCACTTGATCAGAAGTTTCCAATATCGATAGACAAGGGAACGGGTCAACCACGCATACCATGACACTCACAGCCTTGGAGTCAGCAGCCAGACTTTCCCATAAGCTCACGTCATCCGAATCGACCGGTCCTGTAGATCCTACTCTACAAAAAACCAGATTCCAATGCACATTCAGCTTTGGCAATAGTGCAATCGTGCGTTCCCAAATCTCTCCGCATACCTCCTGAAACGTCCGAGTGCGAAATCCTTCTTTCCTTAGCAATGGGAAAGTGGCAACACGTGCAAGCTCTCCATACTGGTCCGACCAGGCCACTGATACAAATTTGCGCTCATTTGCAACTGCGTATGCAATGTGCAAAAATGAGTTTTCTTGGAATAACGCTGAGGACCGATTGTCGGTCAGTTGGAAATCGATTTTGGTAGGCAAATTCCGAGCTAATGTGAATGCTGGATAGTGCTTCTGATAACTCGAGTCATGCTAAAGAGGTTAGTAAGATGTAACATTAGCTATAGACACTTTCGTGCATGCACTAACCTGACGGCTGGAAGCATCGTCCGCCAAACATTTATTATAAACGCCAAGTGCAAACTGAACCATTTCGTATTGCGGCGGCACAACCAGTGAGTCTTTCGACGCAAAGAATTTGACTGGTACGATTTGAATCACAAGATTACCACCTGAGTTATTAATAGTGCCCCCAATTCGCTTAGTGTACTCTTGCTTGAGTTCATAGACGCTCTGACCGACGTGCAGCATAGACGAAGGGTCACTAAACGGAGTGGCAACAAATATCGCAATATTTGGCAGCCCATCAATCAAGCCGCCCAGCAACCGGCCAAGTGTCACGCACGTTCTCCTAACATCTTCCAGAGCCTCTTCGACAGTAGTAGCCCGGGTGACCACAGGAACCAGACCATTTTTGAACTCTGCAACGTTCCCAATCTCAAAATTCCCTAGACTGGAATTCTCATAAGTATACTTTGCACGCTCAAGAAATGCAGAGGTAGCAGCAGTCAGGCCAGGACTTCCAGGATATATTACAAACGCCATCATGTCTTTCTTAGCATTTTGCGGGGAGAACCCAAACATGTGCCAGAATCGTAATGCTGGAGGAAGTACCTCAATCACGGTGTTCATACGCAGGAAAGAAAAATGAGGTGGAGGGATATAGAACAGGGTCTTGGCATGTGTCTTGGTAACAGCCAGATCGCTAAATGAAGATTCATTTTCTTTTCCCGGTAAGCTGAACGTCCCGTCAGCTTGGCCTGACGTCAGAAACTCCGTTCCCTGCAGAGCATCCTGTGATCGTGATTGATCTCCATTTGAAGACCTGTTGGGTTCAGAGACAAACATTTCTGACGCATCGCTGACAAGAGAATATTCCAGCAATGACATAGGCTGAATTTCAGCAAATACGGCTTTCAAAACGTGCACAAAATCTGGAGCGCATACCCCACGGTGGGCCAATGCAGGCAAATAATGTTCCAAAAGACTGTGATCCCACACAATTGCTTCGCACAAAATTTGGAGAACCTGGTCCACGTCTGGCTTTTCTGAAACTGAATGATCTGAAAAAAATGATAACGTTAGAGGAGAGGCTGACGGTTGGATGGCGGTTAACAAGAAATTATCCCTGGCATTCGAAGCAGTTGACAATAGGGAAAACCAAAGCTGTTTGCTGAAGTACGCTTCTGATGTCATGTCTTCCATTGGCATCTCTTTGTTTCGCCGGAGACCATCGCCATCATTGTTGACATCTGACTTTGGAGTTCTCCAGTCCGCATAGTCCTGGTCATCGTCAACTTCTTCATCTTGACTTTCATCATTATCGGCACCATCCTGATCTTCTGATACGTAAAACCGACCACCAGTCATATATTTGTTGTCAAGGATACTGTCAAGATTTGTCGTAAACTCAACTGGAGAAAAGACGCTTTTTCTCTTTTTAGAGCTCCTGTCAGTCATCAACTCTGTCGGTTTGGTTGAGACACCCGACGGCGAGATACTGATAATTGACTCCTGCTTTATTGTCTCTGTTTCTTTAGTCGTATCATCTATCGGGGTAGCATTTTTGACTTCTGCCGGACCCCTGCTCACGGCGTCCTTACCAACACTTATAGAGCTAGTATTATTAGTATCAACATCGTTGTTGTCGAAGCTGAACCCTAACTCCATGCCGCTGTCGAGTAAGTTGTCACTGCCACTTTGAGGACCGTCGTCAAAAAAATTGAAATCCGCATCAGTGACTTCTTCTCCATCTCCAAACAGAAGGGCATCATCTTCTCCCAAGGTTATCGACACGTCCTCCATTGCATGCGATGAGGATACGGTGGGCATGTCCGCTAAAGGCGTCCTCTCGGTTGGATCATTAGCTTCCGCTGACTCGACTGATGGACCAGCTTGGCGGTGTAGCGCTGGATCTGGTGGTGTCGGATAAACTGTTGCTATCTTTTTCTGTACAGAGCCAGATCTTTCGGGCGACTCGGTGGGCTTCTGACAAAGCCTCACGTAGAAATCTTCTACCTCGACCAAAGGATCGTTGACTTTAAACCACTCAAGGTCAGTTGCATCATCTGGGACCTGCCATGATGGAACAAACAGACAAAGCTCAGATGGCCATAGCATTGTTGCGCTTGAGCCTGGCCTTCGTACTGTACACCAGCTCTTGCTTTGAAACACTTTCAGTCCAGATGCTAAGTTGATGATTGATATGATCGCCGCTGCATCCTTTGGAGGCTCTAAGGCCACACCGCAGTAGAATCCTTTCAGACCGTTAGGGGCCAATACAACACCGGCACCCACGGGGAAAGACTCTTCTTTGTTTGTCATTCGCTGTAACGAAGTCTCGTGATAATGTGGAAGAAGAAGCAGTGTTCCGGACGCAACAAGACGCATTGAGAAGTGCAAAATTGTATGACCAGATGTCAAAAGAATTGAGCCGATTGGGGTGTAGTCGTATCCGGATGTGAGATGGCGCGATACAAGTTCCGAGAACGCTAGCATCAGAGGGACATATGGGGCTGGAAAACGTTGCGACAGTGTGGTATCTGATATACTGAGCGTAGAAGGTAGAAACGACCCTGTAGATATTTCTACAACATTAGAAAACAGTCATCATTACTATTTCGAGTCTTTCACAGCACCCAGGTGAACTGACCTTTCAATCCGAACGCCGAGTCTGGGACTGCGGGAGGAGCATTGTCTGTCAAAGAGAATGTCCATAGCTCTTTATTATGGCAAGCTACCAACGCCGTCTTTATTTTCTGCCGGAGAGACCATTCTGCTAATGAAATTTTGAACGGTCTTGATAGTGGATCAACGTATACGCAGTATCTGATCTGATCAAATGTGCCCTGATGCCCACTGTCAGTAAAACTGCATCGAACAATATTGAAAAAAAAAGTTGGACGCTTACCACTTTGAAAACGTTCGAAAAGTTCTTCTCTGGCGAAGACGCCATACCGAAAGCACCTCTTGAGGAGTGAAGAACGACAAGTAGTGGTCGGTCACTCTTCCTCTAGCTGGGCGCGGTAGTTGCGTGAGAATCGGAGATGTGAGACAGACTTGCACACTCAGCGGCAGCTTCGTCACGCCTGTGTCTAGCAGCAGTACAAGTGAGAACAGCCTGATAGCCGATCTAAAACGATGCTGCGTCTGTGCTGAGAGCGGGCGTGCCTCTGCTGCTTGCACCGAATGCAAAAAGTCGGAGTGACTACTAGACCGACCCCGGGGTGCAGGAACCGAAGCGAGCGCCGAGTCTGGCACCACACGCGTTCGCGCGGTACTGTGCAGGATTTTGTCTACGAAGCCTCCCGACTTGTTCTGGCCCGTGGGTGCAAATTCAATACGTCTCCATTTACCCTTTTGATCATCTTATTTTTACTGGGATCGTCTGCAGTCCATGTTATAGAACAATAGATGCTAAATTGAGTTGCGGTCAAAGCGGTGCCTGGTCGCAACAGCAGAGCCTTGTTCTTCAGGCCTATTTCGATATGATGCGACGACAGCGCTACTCTATTGATTTCTACGCGGTAATATACGTAAAAACATCGTTCTTGCTCGAACATTCAAAACAAACAACTGACCTAATAACCGTGGGCCTCAGGAACGAAGCGTAGTAAACCGTTCTTGTTTATTTTTTCTCTTCGGGCTGCTCCTCTGGCTCTGGGGTCGGAAGAACAAACTGATCACTAAGTTAGCACCGCATTTTCTTTATCTCGAATATATGCAATGTATGCTGTACGCACCTGCTCTGGCCGTGCATCTTTGCCTACTCCAACAGGCTCCCACACCGTAGAACCAACAGAGAAGTTTCTGAAACCTTGAGTGAGCTATCCAGTTAGTACTCGATTTGCCTAAAGTAGATCGATGAAATATAAATGTTTACCTCTAATGGCTCGTAGACAATCCTCTTTTTTTCCTCATCATATCGGACCTAGATATGTCAGAACTCAACTCTGTGGGATTTGTGCAGGAATTACAAACCTCAGAATAGCCAGTAAGAGGGAAATCTTTGCGCAGAGGATGGCCCTCGAAACCATAGTCTGTCATTATTCTTCTCAGATCTGGATGATTGACAAAGAACACCTGTTCATGTAAGCTCATGCATTTAAGCAATCAACACGCAAACACTTACGCCAAACATATCATACGTCTCCCGCTCGTACCAATTGGCTCCTTCATAAAGTGGTGTGAGACTAGGAACAGGTGTGACCTCGGAAGCGTATGTCTTCACGCGAATTCGCGAGCTGTTCCTGGTAGACAGAAAGTTGTATACAACGTCGAATCTGTGACTACGAGTGGGATAGTCTGCAGCTGTGATGTCCATCACTGCCTTGAATTGAGCTGCAGTGTGATCTCTGAGAAATGTGCAAACTGGAATTATCGCAGTCGGTGCAACGAGAAGAGTCAACTCGTCCTTCCATACTGTGAATTTCTGAATGTACTTAGGCATTACGGACATAACATATCTTCCGTACTCGTGCAAGGACTCGTGCGTCTCTTTGTACTTGTCGTTCGGGTTGACAATTGGTCTATGGATAACTCCGGGATCTTCGTAAACGGTCAGAACAGAGCATGCAAGAAGCCATCAACGGCAAGTGGTCGGGGGCGTTTAAACAATCACTTGACCTTCCACCACGTAATATCCTCGGCAACTACTAACCTTCTCTCTCGAAAGACTTCAAGTCTGGCGGATAGGTGCCATCGTCCTCCGGCAGACCAGAGACGAAACGACGACCAGTCGCAGCTGGCACAGCTCTCGAGGCCACGGAGACCCTTTTGAGAGACGAACGTACGACCAATGATCTGAGCATTGTTCGCGAGGTTTAAATTCCGTACAGACTCTGTGAAGCAAAATCGGCACACGCCAGTTGATTTGTGAAAGCTGTGTTCTATCCAAAAGTTGTGCCTCGTCAGTCGCAGACTGTCTCGTCCAGCCAATCGCAACGCAATGAATTAAAACCTCTAAACCCTCGTCTTGAAAATGGTTCAAACCTCTTGAGCGCTTCCGCTACACCAAACCCTTTACTACCCACAGCTTCCTGCGATTCTGGGAGCGTCGAGAACGGTCTGGAGATCACACTGATTATAGGGTCTCGTATTTGGTGCCTTCTATTCTAGTTTTTCCCGCCGCAATCACGTTTCACCCTCTTCTTGATCGTCGAATCGATCGATTGTTAGCTTTTATCTGAACATCTTGCATTGTTTTTGCACTTCTGAGTCTTTCTGTTTAATTTGATATGTCTCGCCTATTCCAGGATTCATTCATTTCCGACGATGAAGAGGAGGTTTGGTAAGCAGTAATGCTCTTTTATGAGCTAGGGTTCCGCGCTGGCACATTCGCGCTGCTTACTTAGCTCTTGCGATTTGGTCTTTTATTCTAACGTGTCATAGCCCTCTCTGCGTTGAAGAATTTGATATTTCTGATAGAGGTTTCAAGCCTTGTCCCTGTGGGTACCAGGTATGTTTTGTTTCTATATCCGGCGGTTGAGTTGTTTTTACGTGGATCTCCCCCCCCCCCCTCCAGTTGTGAGCCCCGTGTTCGATCCATCTGCCACATTATTTTGA
The DNA here is from genome assembly GCA_030580395.1 of Myxozyma nipponensis. Lineage (NCBI taxonomy): Eukaryota > Fungi > Ascomycota > Lipomycetes > Lipomycetales > Lipomycetaceae > Myxozyma > Myxozyma nipponensis. The sequence goes on from JAKTSU010000005.1 coordinate 10,140, forward strand.
GCCCATCAGTTTCGGATTACTGACGTTGAACTGTAGGTCTGCCAGTTCTGCTATAATAATATTAGGCAGAATCCGCAGCTTAATGGAAGATGTCCTGCGTGCAGAAGGCCGTATGACGACGAATCTGTCGAGTACAGGGTTGTTACCGCTGAAGAGTAAGTTTGCTAATTAGCCGGGGGGTTTTTTTTTGCGCCGGTTTATTGCTTTGATCTAAGCTCTTGTTAACCATACTTGTATAGGTGGCGTCAGGATCATCAAAAGCAGACCCGCAAGGAGCGTGAAAAACGTCTCAAGGAACGCGAGCGCAAGGAAATTGAGCAAGCGTCCCGCAAGCACCTTTCTGGAATGCGCGTGATTCAGAAAAACCTGGTGTACGTTGTGGGTCTAAATCCACATATCCCTCATGATGAGCTGCACAATACTCTTCGTGGAGATCAGTTCTTCGGTCAGTATGGCAAGATTCAGAAGATCGTCGTCAATCGTCGGAACGGCATTACGGGCACCAGCGGGATTGGTGTTTACGTAACCTACTATAAGAAGGAGGACGCGGCGAAATGCATTGCAGCTGTAGATGGTTCCTCGAACGATGGCAAAATTTTACGCGCGGCATTTGGTACAACTAAATACTGCTCGTCATATTTGCGAAATCAATCTTGTCCGAATCCGAACTGCATGTTCTTGCATGAGCCTGGCGAAGAAGCAGATTCGTACTCTAGACAAGATTTGTCAACGATTCAGCACGCTGCTCGGCAAGGCGAGGTAAAGCCGTCTTTACCGAAGGGGCCACATATGGTTGCTAGTTCAGCTTCGGTTGACGAAAATGCTGACTCTGAGTCTTCGGCACTACCTCCGACAGCTTCTTGGGCTACCAAGCCATCTCCGCCTACTAGGAACACGAAACCGCTACGACATTTGCCTGCGTCTAATGTGCAACCAGCTAATGTGCCCCGCTTGGCTCCATCTGAAGACTTGGGCGCAGCTTCGTCAGCGTCTGTTCCTCCAGACATGCTCGTTCTTCCACCTGTGGAAAAAGTGGCGCCGCATAATTCATCACTTCAAGTGTTTGAAAACGCTCTTCGCTTGTTGTCGAACTCGTCGTCCATAAAGTTTTCTTTCTCATCTCGTCTGATATCGAAAGAAGATATGGCCAGTATCAGAAATATGCCTCCTCTTTTTGCATTTGCCAGAGACCAAAACTTCTCAAAGGAAGGTTCGGTGGATCTTCTTAACGGGCAAGACCAGGCGTCAGGCCATGCTCGTCAGAGTTCACGGCATAATTTTTCTTCGAAGTCTAATAACTCGGAGCATTTGCTAGAACAGCAAAATGTGATGCTAGGTGGCTCTGTAAATCTGCAAAGCGATAGCACCTTACCGCCCGGTTTATTCCATAATGGACAGCTTCGCGATAATCGTGATTTGTTTTCGCAAATTGCCTCTGGTAATGGCATGAACGGTAAGTTAAACAGACCAGACATAGTATGAGTAATCATCTCACAGACTTCTGCAGACAATGATACGGAGTCTGCGAATACTTTCATGGCAACCCCAGTTATACCCCATAGTAAGTATAACGATGACCTGTCATCTCAAGGCTATTTTATACTGATTCCTCTTTCTAGGCTACCAAAGTGTTCCTGAGCAAAGTACACCTAAGCGGTTGACCGACGATGGATTTCCGTCGTTGAGTGAATTGCATTCAAGATCCAGCACACCATTATCTCGAACGAAGCGCGTGCCTAATCCGGTTCGCGCTTCCACGCCAGCTGCTCATGGTGATGATCCGTTCGTACAGAATGCCGCTGGCGCCTCGAAGCTAGCTCCAAAAGCCTTGCAAGAAGTATCAGGTACCGCATCTCCTGCAGAATCTTATGTATCCCATGTCAACGATTCAAAAGGCATACAGCTGGATGATGGCATTGCACGTACCCCTTCTGTCGCTTCGATCAGGTCCGAAGCGTCTACCGGTATTTCTGAAGTCGCAAAAAAGTCTCAGGCCGGTAATGTCCAGGCCGGGTCACTGCCTTTGTCTTCGAGCTCCGCGAGTGCGGTGTCCTCCCCTGAAATTTCAAACGCAGTACCTGTTTCTGACAAGAAGGACGAAGAGTTTTCGCTTCATAGTAAGAAAGAGACTGATGATACTAAGGAGTCTACGCCTGCACGTGAAGTGAATGCTGCGTATGAGAGTGAGCGTCTAGCCAATCAAGCCGCTGCTGAAAAGCTTGCTGGTCAAATTGCAGCTGTTGAAGCGGAAGGCAAGTCTAAACGTCGTGATAAGAAGCTCAAGAAGCTGCAACTTCAGCAACAACAATTGGAAGCGCGGATGGAAGCACGGGAGCCAATACGTCTTGTTAAAGACCGTCACTTTGAGCAAGAGTCTACGCCAGAGCCTGAGTCAGCTTACGACGTAGAGCAGCCCTCGTCGAGAGAGCCATCACAGGAACCAGAGGGTATGTCGTAAGATCACAAATTAAGCGATAAAGCTCAAAGAACTTGACTAACGTGGCTCGACAGGGCGGTCTAGTAGTCGGTCAGGTGTGAAAAATAGCGTCATATCTGAAGAGGGGATTGACTTTAACGAAGCGCTTGGAGAGGCTATACTGAAACTCGTAGAATTGAACAAAGATAAATTCGCGGCTTTCAGGCTAGCTACGCAAGATGGCTCGGTACCGAATCCGGACTTAGGCTTCACCGAAGAGGACGTCAAACTTGGCCAGGCACTGACGGCAAGATTTTCAGCCCCGGATTTCACAAATGACGAGCTTATGACGTACATGCAAGAACTGGCAAAAGATAGCGTTTAACTTCTGTATAGCATCAGAATGTTTAGGGGAAAACTTGTGGGGCAAGTGAAGAGGAATCGCAAGGTCTTACAACTGGTTAGAGACTGCCTTTGTAAATTTATATGTAAAATGTGGTGTATATCATTGTACTCAAATACACGGGAAATTACAGTATACTGCTACCACGGACAGCGGAGGGTCTATTTTAACATCCAAGTTCCTATTAAAACAAGCTAAAGCTATGTAACGAGACTAGTCGTGCCTGTAGATGTGTTTCGAACGCTTCTGATTTTGAGTCATAGGCTTTCCTGAATTTGGAACGCCGACTACACTGTTAGTGAACCGACTTAGCTCCCTCTTTCCGCCATGACATACCTCTTCCTTCTACCGCATCTGGAGACCGAAACATTGAGCCCGATACACCGGACTTTTTTGCATCTAACACGACGGTTAGTTTTGACAGCACAGATGTCATGACTGATACTTACTTGCGAACTGCTGCCACTTGTTCTTGCTGTCATTCAATGCGGACTTTTTCCTTTTTTTGTTAGCCCTCTGCGTCGGATTTGAATCATTATTGTCACTAGACTTTGATGGATCTGTCAAACCAGTCTCTGCATTATCACGCGAATGTTCGGCGGCTTTGAGATTCAACTCTGACGAGAAAAGGCGTAGACAACTTCGAGGCATCGTATCTGAGTCCGGATGGTCAGCGAATTTGACTGTGAACATCGGCTGCGCAGCGGATCCTGTAAGACCAGTAATTTTAGCTTTGCAATACTGCTTGTCTCCAGAAAGCCATCTTGCCAAAACAATGTCACCAGTCCTGAAGGCATCTTGCGATGACGCAAGTAGTAGTGGAGGTGGAGATGGCTGTACCGTTGATTTGTCTGTAGATCTTGGTGGCGGTGGTGGTGGTGGTGGTGGTGGTGGTGGCCGCACTAACGGTTGTGGAGGCGCAGGCACTGTTGGAACATGCAAACTTGAGTCGAAAGATTCTGACGGTACCTCTTCCACGGGAAATTTGGCCTCAGATTTGTCGAGAACTGTTGGTGGCGTGGATGTAGAACGTGCTGGTTTGGACGATCCAAACTGAGGTCGCTGATTTTTGTTTGCCACAAATTTTATAGGGCTTTCAACCTCATTTTCACCCAGTGCATCCTTCAGCAGAGCTATCAAATCGGTCAGTTCAGATTTCAAAGTAATAAGAGATTGATTTTGTGGATCAGACTCTAAAGACTCGTTCACGGAAGCGAGCTGGAATTGGTACTCTTCGAGTTCACGGTGGTCCATCGTGTACGCTCGAAGCTATCCAGATGATTCTTTGCGTGCCAGAAGTATCTTCCTTATAAATATGGTAAAGGACAAATAGCACTGGACAGAGTGTTGGTACTTAATTTGAAATTCGCCTCTTTCACGACGACTTTGTAGGCTTTGTAGCTGCCGAAGCAAGGCGCATTATCGAAAGTCCCAGCAAACTAAATTGGGATTTAAAATTTCGCAATTTCTGAGAATTCCAATAGTCTTCACAAACATATACTACTATTGAAGAGGCAGATAGTTTTCATATTCTATATCTGATCTTAAACTATTATCACAGATCCTTACAATGTGCATATAGAATGCGAGCCTCTCGAGCTATTTGGAAAGCTGGCCAGTCGCTAGCACAAGTTGCAGGGCGCCAGATAAATGTCGAGAAACTGAAAGACTTGGAGTGCATCCCTAAACTTTCTGAACTCGATCTGGCCATTGGAGGTGCTGGTGATGCGTTGAAAATATGGAATCAATTCAAGAAGAAGGAGGACGAGATTTATGGTGTCGTCTCTGTACGCAGATTCACATCGCCTGTCGTGGCTGTATCAGAAAAACGAGAGACATTTTTAGAGAAGAACAGAAAATCCTTGACCAATTCACTTCGGAAGATGAGGAGGAAGCGTCATTCAAAGGGCACTGAAGTTGATTTGACTGTTGATTTGCTAAATACTTTCCAGAAGCGGTTGACGTCCGACAGCAAGACAAAAGTGTTTGCACAAGAAATGGCACAGCTGGAGATAAACAGAAAAGAGATTGAGAGTATGGGCTTCAAGGCTATGCAGATGTATCATATCATACGTGCACAGTTTTATCAGGAACGACTACCAGAGTTAGAGGAGCGATTTTCTGAATGGCGAAAGAGCGAAGCTCAACGTGGGCAACCTTGGGCTAAAATCGACGGGAGTACAAGAGCACGAGATGCTCACTCTATAAAGAGAGGGAAAAAAGCTGCCAGCGGCTAAAGAAATTTATATGTGTGACAGCACCCACTGCATAGACAGCTGTTTTGCATGATATGTTTGCGCCAAGCATTTGTCGTTTCTGAGCGAACTAGCTCAGTCTCACCCTTCCTGAAGTTTTTTTTGTGTACGATACTAGCTATACTTGTTCTCCACCTCTTCACCCGGAATTTCCCCCGGGCATTCCTCCGTTGGATCACGTACCTCATTGACATATTATCCTTACGCAAGATCCGCCGTTATAGATAATAATCAATGGTCTTCTGCAATACTCGTGCATACATACACGCCTACTGTCAGTCAGCAAAGCACACCTATTGGCATTCTATGCGCGCACGTGGCACAGTGATTTCACAACTGTAATGCCGGAATTGTTTGTACGTAGCTCAATTTACTTATCCATGCATATCCTCAAGACATTTGCATCACCAATGATTGTCAGAATACCTCAATAGAAGTAACACAATATGATGTGTACAGCTGCCCCGTGCTGGTAGACAAAAATTTGATTTGGACAAAATAGTGGATTAATAGTAATTAGAATTATTATAGTATTTTTTTGCTAAACATCGTGGCTGCTCTGAGCACTCTGACTATGATGCTTTGAGTTCAGTTACGTGGTGCTCGACGTCATCCAGTGTTCGTTAAACTTGTATGTCCCGATGCCCCCAAAGCATCGAGCCCGAGCCCAAGCTCGATGCAGATACACAAGCACAGACATTAAGCGAACCAATTCAATTGTCCGCCGTGAGCCAACAATAACGAGTGCACGTCTGATGTGTTCGTTGTCTGATGTAGCAAGCTAAATATGAGGTCTATTTCGATGCATCTGTTTATGCTGATAGCGATTCTTCTGGCCACAGCAGTTCAAATTACTGTGGCCATACCTACAGAGGTCCACGAAATAGGGACATGTGCCATGTACCATAATGTCAGTTATTTACTCATGCACTACAAGTCGTGTTGGATATAGGGATAGAAGTTAACAGGTTTCTGACGATACGTTTAGTGCGGTAAAAAGAGCTTCTTTGGATCAGAACTCGCATGCCCGTATAATGGGCCTGCAGTAGAGCCTTCTCCATCGGATCGGGCCGATTTGATAAGCATATGCGGCGATGAATGGGCAGATAGTAATGTGTGCTGCGATGCTGATCAAGTATGTATATTTTTTTGTATAGAAATCTTGCCGGAGTGACCGACACTGACTGTTACCTTTAGATGGATAACCTCCGTTCGAACTTGAAGAAGGCAGAGACACTAATTTCGTCTTGTCCTGCTTGTCACGTTAATTTTGTCCAGTTTTTTTGCACATTTACATGCTCGCCAAATCAATCGCAGTTCATCAACGTTACTCAAACTGGGACATCAACCTCTAAGAAGGATGTTGTGACAGAACTTTCTTATTATGTGAGCCCTGATGTCGCGGAGTCGTTTTACAATTCTTGCAAAGATGTAAAATTTTCAGCAACAAACGGATACGTCATGGATTTGATCGGTGGAGGAGCCACAGACTACAAAGGATTCCTCAAGTTTCTAGGAGACGAAAAGCCCTTGCTAGGAGGATCTCCATTTCAGATAAATTTTCCGTGGGACGATACGCCAGAGGAAATAACACGAGTTGAATTTGACACAAAGCTTTGTTCAGACGGAGATGAGCGCTATAGATGTGCCTGTGTTGATTGTCCAGATGCTTGCCCGACTCTACCTCCAGCACAGATCGGTAAGCAATGCCAGATCGGTGCATTACCATGTTTCTCTCTAGCAGTCATTCTTATCTACGCTTCTGGACTTGTACTGTTTATTCTTATGTACAAGTCAATAATTGTGTTCAATAGTCGGTCGCTTTATAAGCCTGAGCGATTTAGATTACTGCAAGATCGTGGTGGAGCCTCCGAAGATGAAGAAGAGGGCGACATAGTGGAGACGGCAGAGCTTGTTGAAAACCCCGCTCCGGAAAGTTATGCTCTCAATGGTCTACTTCAATCTAAATTTACCACCATCGGCCTTTTTTGCGCACAGTTTCCGGGTATGGTCATTGGGTTGTGCATTTTTTTTGTCGGCATCATGTCACTTGGGTGGTTTCATTTCACGATTGAGACAAACCCGGTACGACTTTGGGTCAGTCCAGGCTCGCAGACATACCAAGAAAAATTATTTTATGACTCAAACTTTGGACCGTTTTACAGAGCCGAACAGGCATTCCTGGTCAATGAGCATGGGCCAGTCCTTAGCTACGAGACGTTAAAATGGTGGTTTGAAGTCGAGCAGAATATTACAGACATAACCTCGCCTAACTCTCTGACGACATTTGACCAAATTTGCTTGAAACCGACCGACGAGGCCTGTGTAGTGCAGTCTATCACTCAGTATTTTGGCGGTGACTTTGACAATGTTGATCCTAATGGTTGGGAAATGCAGATAGAGTCGTGCACTTCAAATCCTGTGAACTGCTTACCTCCATTTCAGCAACCATTAAAGCCTGCTATGATACTTGGAGGTGTCGACGGAGATGATTATTTGACCGCCCATGCTATAATCATATCTTGGGTCGTTAACAACGGCGCAGAGAATTCTCTTTTAGTCGAGCATGCCATGGACTGGGAAGCGTCACTCGAAGAGTATCTGCTGGATGTACAGATACAAGCTTATGACAGAGGATTGCGGATGAGTTTCAATACAGAGATCTCACTAGAGAAGGAGCTCAACAAGTCGACCAACACAGACGCCAAGATCGTTGCTTTATCTTACATATTTATGTTTATATATGTAGCTTATGCGCTCGGAAATACATCTTGGCGTTCAGGGAAGCAGATGTTTGTTCAGTCAAAGATAGGTCTAGGATTGTTTGGAATTTTAATTGTTCTGATGTCTGTTTCTGCTTCGATTGGCCTTTTTTCGATAATAGGAGTCAAGGTCACTCTAATCATTGCCGAAGTTATTCCTTTTCTTGTGCTGGCAGTTGGTGTGGACAACATATTTTTATTGTCTCATGAACTTGAGCTTGTTAACGAGAAATATCCCACAGAACCTGTCGAGCACAGAATTGCAAGAACTGTTGGCCGTATGGGGCCAAGTATTTTACTCTCTGCCGCGTGTGAGACAATTGCATTTGCATTGGGTGCGGCCGTGGCCATGCCTGCTGTACGAAATTTTGCTATCTATGCGGCAGGTGCTGTTTTCATTGATGCTGTCTTGCAAGTGACATTGTTTGTCGCAGCGATGACGTTGGACGAACAGCGTATACGTGATAACAGAGTCGATTGTCTTCCGTTCCTGCAGATATCGTTACCTACACCGCAACAGCAAGTTCACCAACCTCACGAGGGAACCCTTACGAGATTTTTCCGGCAGAAGTATGCTCCTACTATTTTAAAGAAGGAAAACAAGGCGATAATATTCACGATTTTTTGTGGAATCTGTGCTGTCGGTCTCGCATTAGTTCCAAAGATTCAATTAGGGTTGGATCAACGAATCGCCATTCCCAGTGACTCGTACCTGGTCGAATACTTTGATGACCTGTACGATTACTTCGATTCAGGCCCACCAGTGTACTTTGTGACTCGAGAATACAATTTCACCGAACGGGAAGAGCAGAAGACTATCTGTGGAAGATTCTCGACATGCAATGAGTTCTCACTTCTCAACATTCTTGAACAGGAACGTAAGCGACCAGAGTCCTCATTCATTAATCAGCCTGCAGCTAGTTGGATCGACGACTTTCTGCATTGGCTGAATCCTGACTTAGACGAATGCTGTCGATTCAAAAAGGGAAGCAGAGACGAAATGTGTTCGCCGTATGCCCGCGAATGGCAGTGCGATATATGTTATGAAGGACGCGATCCTGGCTGGAATATCACCATGAATGGTCTTCCTACGGGGCAAGAGTTTATGAGTTTTTTCTCATTCTGGATAGATTCGCCATCAGATCCTTGCCCCTTAGGAGGAAAAGCACCGTATTCTAATGCTGTTGTACCCGACTATCAAAGGTTGACCATAAACGCTTCTTCATTTAGAACTTCTCACACTCCACTTCGGTCACAGGACGATTTTATCAATGCCTACGCATCGGCCCGTAGGATATCTGAAGATATCTCAGAGGCTACTGGGGCAGAAGTGTTCCCGTATTCTGTTTTCTACATCTTTTTTGATCAATACGCCTCTATATTTAGGTTGACCGCGCTTCTCTTGGGCTCTGCACTGTTGTGTATCTTAGCCTTGTCGTCGCTTTTGTTGGGCTCTTTTCGAACCGGTCTGGTAATAACCGCAACTGTCGCGATGATTGTCATAGACATTATGGGTGTCATGACGATTTGGGGTATCAGTTTAAATGCCGTTAGTCTTGTAAACCTGGTCATTTGCATTGGTATCGGCGTCGAATTCTGCAGTCACATTTCTCGAGCATTCATGGTGCCAAATACGGATGTTCTGGACCTGACGAGATCGCGAATAAAGGGTAATGATGAGAGAGTATGGGCCGCACTGTCAAATGTTGGCAGTTCTGTAAGTTACGAGTTCTACAGCTCCTTAAATATGTACTTCTGGCTAACGTTTGACAGGTATTTTCTGGAATCACTCTGACCAAGTTGATTGGTGTGTTTGTGCTAGCGTTTACGCGGTCAAGAATCTTTGAAATCTATTATTTCAGAATGTGGCTATCTCTTGTTATCATTGCTGCTTGCCATGGCCTTATTTTCTTGCCTGTAGCTCTATCTTACTTTGGAGGTCATGGCTACAGCGTTCTGGACGAAGACGATTTGGATTCGCAAGATTTGGCCCACCGGTATCGCGCTCTGTTCCAAGATCCTGAGTCAGCTGAAGAGGACGAGGGTGAAGAGTAGCGAAATCTGAACTATGTAAATGATATTGTTAGTTCTTTTAATCCTGTTGCTATAGTCTTTCGGATTTTTCTGATGTTGGTTGTTTTCAGTTCATCACTAGTCTTTTTTAATATACTAATTGCATTCTATTCGATGAGCGCCATCCAATCTCTGATTCTCCGGCCATACTTTGCAACGTCTTCCTCGTCAGTGAGAATCTCCCAGTTGCCGTCGGCAGACTCTGAAATGACTCCAACCTTGTCTATCGGCCAAGGCTCGATTCCATGTGCGTACTCGATAAACTTTGAGCTAAAGCTGTTCGTTGCATTTACTTCGCGGTCATACATGGCTTTATCAGCCTGAACGTGTGGTTGACCGAGGATCCGGTCAAGCAGTACGCGGAACACATATAGAACGTCAACAAAGTGATGAGCAACCTGATAGATTAAATTCCCTTCACAGGCGAAGTTGTTGACCTTGTCAAAATGATAAAGGAATGCTTTTTTGTTCGTTTTCAATACATGGGTAGGATCGCGGGCGACCGCATATATCTGAGCATGAAATAGAATTGAACCAAATAAATAGCCAAACTTGGATATTTCTTCGTCAGTCAGCGTTTGGACCGAATCGGAGCTTACCTTCACTAAAGACGATACGCCGAATGTCGAAAAAATTTTGTCCATATCCTTGTCTGGCATAGACGGGAACGATTCATTGATCGCCGCCTTTATCAAATCGACCTTCTTCGGTACGGAGCTGATACCGGGGGTGAATAAAAATCCCTCGTTTGCACAATCGCCAACTATAAAACTTTCAAGCCATTCTTGCGAGTGCATAGCCTCAGAGACTGTGAAAACGTTGACAGGTTCCGGAAATAAACTGCCATCTACAACAAGGCGAATTGTATGAGGGTTTTTGTGCTGATCTGTGAAGAGCTCTACAGGAGCGGTGACAAGTTTCGACAGCCTTTCTTCGTCACTGTAATCTGGGCCTATAAATGTAGACACGACACGATCAAACTCACTCTGCGCAACATCTGGTGTCCGTGGCGAGAGCAACGAGGCAACACCGGACATCATAACTGCTCTCTTGAACAGCGGTTCCTGGGCCGCTCCTTTAGCTACAGCGATCTGCGATATCGCAATGGCACCAGCGCTCTCACCAAAGGCTACGACTTCGTTCTGGTCTCCTCCAAAACCGCCTAAGAACTTCTGAATCCATCGCAGTCCTTGTTGAACGTCACGCAAGCCAAAATTGCCGTAAGGCTCACCGAATGATTCATTATATGCCTTAATCTCTCTGCCGCCCATAAAGCCAAGTAGACCCAATCTGTATTGTAGCGCAACAACCACAACAGGCTTTCCAAGCTCAATTGAGTACGCTACTATTCCCTTGCCGTCTTCACGACCGGAATTGGCACCTGCACCCATTGTGTATCCGCCACCATGGACCCAAGTCATTATTGGTAATTTTGTAGACGGGTCCCGTAGCGAATTAACTGGGAGAGTGATAGTAAGATTCAGACATTCAGACTCCGAAATAAAATTCTCGAATGGCTCAACTATTCCACCTGTCGCAGATAGCAATTCTCGAGCTACCATGTCTGGCTGGACTGCCGCTGGACTAAGTTCTTATCAGAATACTGCTATCTCACATAGACTGAACAGGATAAATAGTACCTACCCCCATTTTGTAAAGTCATTCTTGAGGATTTTATCCAGTAACACTGACTGCCTGAATCTACCCGGAATAGTCGCAAATTGAACTGCTCTGAATTGAGCAACTTTACCGTCCTCAATTAGAACACCTTTCATGTTCCCAAGCTGGGGATGTTCGAATTCTATAGTGGTCGGTTCAGACGCCATTTTTTTTCTTGTCTTTGAGTCAAAAGATATAGACTAGCAAGAATTGCAATAGCAAACGAGCAATTGCCTGCTAATGAAAGCGATAAGTTTGATATCGCGTATCAACTAGCGCCATCGCTGTTTCGCTAGCAAGGAGTAGGTGAGATAGTTGAGCTCCTCCCCGCGGGATTTACACCACGACATAAAACGCTCATCGGGTTGTACTCCGTCAAAAATGGCCATGCTCATTACACGACTGTATACCTGTGTTAAGATTTAATTGAGCAGCGGAAAATGCGTATTAAATGATTAAACAGATTGGTTAACCTGTCATGCTGCGCAGTTCTGGAGAACAATATCTATATTAAGGAGACACAGGCTGGGCTGATGCGCCTTCATTATATACATAGCTTAATGTAAGACGAATGCGTGATAAAAATTGGTCAATTAAATCATAACAGCAAGAAAAGCAATAAAAGATTCTATACGTCTGGCAGCTAACAACAATATCTCGGTTCTATTTCATTTGTACCTATTTTGTACAATCAGAGGACGACAACCAGTCCCGACAAAAATCAACCGTATCTACATTTCCATAACCAAAATAAAAAAAGACCCTTTACAAGCACCCAAAAACTCTAGCCTAGATTACAATTTACCCGGCAATCGACATTAGACGGTTGTTTGAACGCTAGAGTGCAGCCAAAGCTGGCCATAACGAACATCATCACTAACCGGCTCGACAATAATGAACTCAGCCGGTCGACCACTGTCAACCTCAGCCTGACCATATCTGACCATAGATCTCACGGTCAATTTGAGCAAGCTGTCAATATAATTTGGAATCACCGATTCGTTTTCGCCCATTATCATCCGATATTCAATTTTGGCTATCCTTGGTGAGGGATATAAGGACTCCGTCCGTAGCTTTTGGACAACCATTCCAGCAGCAGCGAGCCCACACGTGGCCTCAAGAAATCGACCAAGAGCATTAGGTACGGAGCCACCAAAGAGTCTCCGATGTCCGAAAAGCCAAGAAAAGCCACGGAAAACTTGGTGAATAGAGAAAAAAATAAGGATGATTGCAATTGCCCATCCTCCAAACAAAGACAAACGCCTTCTATCTTCAATCGCGACATCACGCTTGTTCGTGAAGGCGGACGACGGAGCAGAGCTTGTGGTGGCATTAACAAATACACGTACATCAGTGCTTTCGTCGCGGAATGTTTCCGTGTTGTAGTGTTTGTATACCCAGTAGGCGATTGCCATACCAATTATTGCGTTGGTAAAGTAGGCCAACTGAGAAAACGCGTCAGCGTGGGTACCAATGTTCATTAGAAAGGTGAACATGTGGAACAGACTGTAGAACAGATATGTGCCGCCCACAAGCACGTGCAGGTTAAGATTCATTGGCTTGGTCCGCTCACTGTGCGCGAATGCGTACGTCTTCAACACCGGTAGGCTAGACCACCACTTCCGCGCGGTGTTGATCTTGATTTGATAAGCAGCAAGCGGTACATTGTCTGCTAGAGAAGCACCGTTTCGTCCGTATTTGCGAGAAACAGCTGTCTGGAGCGACAGATCATTCACGGAAGCGTCTCGCGCCGAGATCACCGCCGGCACCTTCAGTAACGGCCATATGTAGAAATATATGTATATGCCAGCTAAAATCATGCAACTCGATGTTACCGAGCCAACATACGTTGGAATCTCATCCTCCTCGACCGATAATCGTCTATATCCTTGCTTCATATTGACCGTTGCTGTCTGGATCAAGAACCGTTACTACTTGCTGGAGCGAACAGTCGCTAACTTATATGACGATGGTGATCTTAGTTCCCCTAACCCCACGACGCAGAAGAAAAAATTGAAGAAAAAAAACAGAAGAACTCGCACAAGGCCGAAGAGAAAGTGAATAGGCGTTCAGTGGTCTAGACATGACGTTTTATGTAGTAAACAAGTATTCTACATTTGAAGCAGATATCGCGTACCTCGATGATGGAAAAGAGTAATAATCAAACCAACCTACGACGCCAACGTACAAAAATTAAAACAAAACTTATGACATAACTAAATGTATATGCAAACCACCTTTATGACTGTATTACCTTTTGCAAGACTTCAGACTGAATGGAACCAGGCGATGATTGATGGAAATATTGTAGCAACTGTTTTACGCTCTGTCTCGTCTCGTCGTGCTCAAATTGAGACTTTCCTGCCAAGTCGTGAGTGTGCATGATATCGAGAGCTTTGACAATTTCAGTAGTCAGATTTTGAACTGCTGGATTGCCCTCCTGATAGAGCTGCACAATCAAACGGAATATAGGATCGTTTTCCTCAAAACCTTCCTCGATAGGTAAATTGTACACTAGACTTTGCAACACCTCCTCGAGAGGGACAGATTCGCGATGAGCATACGTCATTCTGGCAACGCATCCAAGTATGTTAGCTATGCAGCGATGGTGTCCAGAATCGATTGACAGCAGCTGCTGAAGTCGTTGAAACGCTTTGCTATACGTTGCCAGGATCTCATCATTGCTTTGAGAATACTCGCACAGGAGACCATAGCCATACGTAGCATTACTCCGAACTTCAGAAGACTCGTCACCCAGACGGTAGGTAAAAGCCTTGAGAAGCTTTGTAGTATATGGTGTTATGGCAGTGTCTAGGCCATTTACACACTCTGCCAAAGATCCCACGCCCGATCTGCGCTCAGGTTCGTTTGGACTCGAGCAGAACTTCAACATGATCGGAAGGAACGCTTGAAAAAAGCTGTCAAACGAGGGACCGAATGCGAGCGCAAGCGATACAACAACATCCATTGCAGAGTCCAGAAGGACCATATCGTACTCTGCGGCATCTTCCTCCTCATCCTCTTCAAACTCGTCGTCCAAAGTCTGGCATTTATGCGACTTTTTTAGTACCGCAAGGATCTCAGTTGCAATTGATTCAAGGTCGTCACCCACTATACCTGGACCACAGGTCTTTATGGCTCTTGCTAGACTATCGCAGATGGTGGCCGCACTAGATCTCCAAAATTAGTACTGACATCTCAACACAGCCAATCCTGTGTCTACTACCCAATCAAGATCAATTCGTATCAGATAAAATACAAATCAGCAATTGCAACCATGTGCATCTGAGTGAGCTGAGTTTGAAATGTAGATACTATCATCATGTAGGAATTTCTCGTCGGGAAATAGACGTATCGGATGTAAAAAAAACAAAAGAACAAACTTACCGCTCATCTTCGTCTGCAAATGCCTCCAGCGTAGCAGAGCGCACAAGAGCAGCAAAGTCGGCGACGGTAGCAGCTAACGGTACCTTGACAGGAAGACCAGGCTGCCATTTTGGCGGATTTGACATCTCGTAGACAGTGATGACCGCACTCCATAGAGAAGTGATTGCAGCCTTACGAATGCCTTCATAAAAATGACGACTGCAGTTGACCAGCAAGTCAGAAGTTTGCTGCATATATGGGAGAAACGCTTCTTTGGTTCCGGCAACAAGTTCGCCAACCGTTTCGGCCACGACTTCTTTCTCCATCGCCATAGCAGAGTTTACAGTGATGTTTTGCCATGGGTCATCGTCGGCGCCAACGAAGTCTAAATCGTCAACGTCGAAACCACCAGCGCCTGCACCTTCATCTTGTTCAAGAGATTTGAATACCTCTGGCATAATCTGGGGCAAAAATGGAGCGAAGTCAGGGCCATACACCTTGGCTAGCACGCCAAAGAACTGGAACGAACTCTCGCGTAACCGTGAGTTCTGAGTTTGCAGAGCTTGATAAGCAGCCGCAACCAGTGGCTCAGCAAATTCAGAAAACGGCGTCTTACCGACCGCGATGGCAATATTTCCCAAGGTGTCAATAGCCATTGATTTTACTTCGAGCTCCTTCTCGCCTTCGGTCACCGTCAGAAACGGCTCAAACGACCGAATGGTTGCACTAGAGTAGGGCATAAACGTATCTTCTGCGGCATGGGCTGCTGACCCGATTGCAGCAATTACAGCGCCTTTCAATAGGATGTCGTCTGCTGGCTGATTGAGAAGTTCAACTAGCCGGGTCATGAGGGTATGGAGATATTTCCCCACTACTTCCTTATCCATAGTCTCAACGATTGCGTCAAGAGCGGTGCAAGCAGCTTTGCCAATACGCAGATCAGTGGTCTCCATCATGCTAAATACGAGAGGTAATAGCACTTCATGCTCCTTTGAAATAGAGTCCTGCAGCTCAATTGCTAATTGAGCTAGTCCCCGAAGAGCACATATCCGTACCAAGAGTACAGGATCGCGCAATCCTTGCAGTACTAAATCCAGCACGATCTTAATCTGTCCTGATACAAACTCAGGAGCACCTTCTGAAGCAATTCCAAGCGCCAACAGACCAGCACCACGTTCACTGGGATTTTGAGAAGCAGTGTACGTAGGAATAGACGTCAGCAAAACGTTCATGCATTGCGACGGCGGTAAACTGACGGATAAAACTTCAATCAGTCGCAGCGCAATCAAAGAAATATCGTCATCTTCAGCTTCTTCTTCCTCGTTAAATACATCCGATATGTCTTCGCTAGCAATACTAAGCGCGGCAGCGGTCAACGAAGGACCAAGTCGCTTTGACTGAACTCTCGTCTTACGGAAGCGCACCGCAGAAAGCAGGAACTGCAGCGCCAAAGCCCTATATGATGCATCTAAAGTCTTCTCCTTGGCGAGCTCCAGCATGAAATTGATCATGTCAACAAAATGTTTCGATAAAAGCGAAGAATCACTGAATAGCAGCGTCTGGAAGACCTCGAAAGCCTGAGAAGCCGCTTTGGAATCGTCTTCCTCGATAATTTGCCTTAGAACATTGACCATGTTGGGTAGAAGTTGTCTAAAGCTTTCGATATGCTCTGGCTCACTATCTGAATCTAATAGCTCGGCAATTTTTCCGAGCGCCAGCAAAGTGTTTGTTCGCACCACCTGAGACTCGGGATCAACCAGCGTTCTCGAGAATAAAGCAAACAGGTCGGATAACCGCCGCGAAAAGGAGACTTCCATAGCATCAAGCAAAGAATACAATATGTACACACCCAATTCACGATCTGATGGGTTTGCAGACGTGGCAGCGGTTTGCAGGAACGCGGGCAATTCGTTCCACTGACCAGTCGATAGGTCAATCGTAGCAATCTCAGAAATGACCCGCGATGCAGCGTGCCTGACAATCGCAACTGGCTCCTTTAAAGTCGACTGCAGAATCGATTGTCGAATTTGACTTTTGATAGCGGCAGACACCTTGTCATTCCCCTCCCATGCCAACGCGACCAATTTTTTCGCTTCAATTCCAGCAAGCTGTCGAACCTGAGCAGATTGGTTGTTCTGCAGAATTTCAATCAGCGCAGGAATAGCCTGAGGTTGAGGGTATACCTCCTTCTGTAGACGTGCAGATGCAGCCTTGATCATTTCATTGTTAGGTGCTGTAATCTGCACCAGCAGATCCGTGACCTGAGCCACGAATTGGGACATGACTACCATGCTGTCAACAACAATCTCAAAGGTAAAAAAGTAAAAGTGGTAGTATCTTACTTGATCACTTGCCGTGGCACCAGCCGAAATATGTTACAAGGCGGTTGGCTGGCTTGTGTTGTGGCTTATTTCTAGCTGTTGAGCTTTTGAAGAAAAAAATTCCTCGTAGTTCAATGTTTTTTGAGACACCCGAAAATGCTACCTATTAGGGTTGCCGCGAGAATTACCTAAATGGGATTCTCTACTGCCGTTTGGGACCATATCAAATTGAAACAATGAACGGCAGCCACGACAACGTATAAGTAAAACTGGCATATTTTTTGACATGAATAAAGATCAATTAGATTACCTACCACTGACTGGTAATAGTTCTGGCATTGCCAGACGATTGGCGTGGCGATCTATACTTTTCAGTCCTCACTAAGCAACGACACAAATCAGATGCAAGCCGATCAACAATCAGAGTACAGCTAGTTGGGTATTCAACGTGAAACACACACTAGACTTTGAGCAACGCAAGCCTGGTAAACTGAGGAGAGCATGAACCGCAGTGTTATCCAAGCTTATTAGTGCAACACCGCGGATTTGTAGTGGGAGCTAAGCAACGCCTACTGTTTGGGTATTATTTGCATATACATACACCCCACATTTTGCAGAACCAAAAACCGCTCGAAACAAAAAACATGCATTGCGCTCGCGAAAAGATGATAACAGCATGTCAACTGTAGTCAGAAGATCCCACAAGCAGAAAATTCCGAAAACTCAGGGGCTCCCCTGTTTTACCTGTTTATCCCAGTCCAGTAACCTGCGTCTAGAAAACCTGACCTGGCCGGATATTTGGCTAGTTCAAGTACACAACCTGAATTTCTGGCGTTTTTTAGTATTATGCATGCAAGAGTGTGGCTGCAGTGCTGAGCACTTATCAATGATTGATTGATTAAGGAAGAGAGATAAGCGTTGATTGAACGCAGCTTGAATAGGACCAGATACGGCTCCACCAACACGCTTCACTGGCAATACGTGTCAATTTCCGGTTTTTGCTCTGCCAAGGCGCTCTGTAGGTCTGGGTATTTATACCGCAGCCAAGTGTCGAGTGCTAACGTCTAGACAATTCATATAACGGATACTTCCGACGCAAGCAGCTCGCTTGTGTTAAGGGCTACCTTCCACGCTACTTGGACTTTTATGACGCCTCCATTTTCCCGCGTTATTGACCTCTGCAATCGGAGTATAGAGAGATGTACGGTGGTTCTACAAACTGCGGGGACCGATCTTCCGGCGGGCTCATTGTACAAGACAGTGGAACTACCAATTTAGACGCCTTCAGCATAATGAGCCGTTGCTGGGAGTATGCGTTTATCAACGTTTCGTCGTTTATGTAGATCCCAGAGACTAGTAGCCCGGTGTCCGTGTTAGAATATCGAGCCGCGTACAGTTTATCCGAGAATCTCACCACTACCGGTCGATGATATCAACGTGATACAGCCGACGGTGCAAACCGCGGGCGGTTGAATGAGTACGCATAATTCAACGTTAGGCGGGGCTCTCTATTAGCGCTCAAATATCTTCTACAGACATCCCACAGGGCCGTATAGTGGCAGTTTCATGAATAGCCAAGGCATTAATTAATTGTGGATCTTATAGGTGGATGAGAAGAACACATCTCACACTCCAGGCACCCCCTTGTCCGCCCTAGCTGGCGTTTCTTCCTCTCTTTTAAGCGTTTGGTTTGGTTTAACAGACATAGCATTGCCCCCGGAATCGATTTATCCGCCAGGTACGCCGACGACATGGTTTCCTAAGAGAGACATCATCGCTTGTAAGAAGAGCTCCGCCCACAGAATCTGGCCATAGGCCAAGCCCAGGCCGCTCAAATAGCTCTGAAAGCTGGCGCGCGCATTGCGCCAGTGCTCTCTGCTGACCTGATCGGCTATTTCCCACCAATGGCTTGTGCTTTCCCGGGGAGAGTCACCGACGGAGAGGCACCGGCGCAGGGGGGGGGGATCGTTCTCCGCCCGTCTGGTGTGCGAGTCGAGTAGAAATACATCTACGACGAAATCGGAATTACTGTGACCTGCTCGTTTCCATCTGTGGTTGGCTGTATAGTATGCAGGTCAGTGTAGATATGACGGGAAACCTGCGGTGGTTTGGCGGTCCTCACAATAGAACGCTAAGCTTTGTCGCAAACCCTGCCGCGCTGCACATCCGGTGGAAGACCGGCGCGGCATCCGAGCGCGCGTCCTCGAGCGCAGGTGCATGCATGTTTGGCGGACACAGGGTTGCACCCGAGCGCATATTTGCCCAGGATTGAAGGAGAATGCATGAGAATCCGCTCATTAGGAGTTCCGGAGACAGACCGGTCGTATAATCGCGCCCTGCGTGATTATACTCCCCGGAAAGAAGCCTCCGCATAACCAGAGAAGGCTCCATCGCCCACTGCGCTGTCAATCTGTAAGCGCTCCCTATTAGCCCGTGCAAGAAGCTTAAATCGTCAGCGTTTCATGCGGGCCGGTGGTGGTGAGCTGAGCAGGAAGTTGGGGAAGATTCTCCGGTCACCTGTTTATTACAACCGATGGTGCAGCAGAATGAGAAAATGGGCGATCGCCCCATACATTGATAAATAGCCTGGAGTTGGCCCCGAGCACCTGCTTTCCCCGGCTTACTTCCCCCAGACCACACGGAAAGAGCCAGGCAGGATGCGTATGCCAAAGTTTTACAATACCTACCTGACGGCGGCGGTGGCCACCATCGGTGGCTCGCTGTTCGGCTTTGATGTGTCGTCCATGTCGGCCATCATTGGCACCCAGCAATACCTTGACTATTTCAATTCGCCAGACTCGACGCTGCAAGGCGGCATAACTGCGTCCATGTCGGCCGGCTCGCTGGTGGGCTCGATTATTGCCGGGTTTTTATCTGACCAGTTCGGACGACGGACCTCGATCCAGTTTTCATGTTTGATTTGGGTCGTTGGCTCTGCCATCTGCTGCGGTGCGCAAAACGTCGCCATGCTGATTGTGGGCCGGGTGCTGAACGGTCTCTGTGTTGGCTGCACATCTTCCCAGGTCCCGGTGTACCTGGCTGAGATTGCCAAGCGGGAAAGCAGAGGACGGATTATGGGTATCCAGCAATGGTCTATTGAATGGGGTATTCTAATTCTTTACTTCATTGGGTACGGGTGCTCGTTCATCAACTCGACTGCCTCTTTCCGAATCCCGTGGGGCATTCAGATCGTTCCGGCTGCTTTTCTGTTTGTTGCGTTGCCAATGTTCCCCGAGTCACCCCGTTGGTTATGCTCTAAAGGCCGATGGGAAGAAGCCCACGAGATTCTGGCTAATGTGCACGCTAAAGGTAACAGAGAAGATCCTATTGTGCTTGCCGAGATGATGGAGATTCGCGAGATTGTCGAGCTCGAATCCAGCTTGAACGCCTCGTATGCCAGTCTGGTGACCAAGCGCAACATCAGCCGTACCACTGTCGGCGTTATGACCCAGGTATGGCAGCAGTTGGCGGGCGGTAACATCATGATGTACTACGTTGTATATGTGTTCCAGATGGCCGGTCTGTCAGGTAACGTGAATCTGATTGCTTCGTCGGTCCAGTACGTTGTGCTGGTAGTGTTTACCATCCCGGTCTTGTTCTACATTGATCACACTGGCCGGCGTATTTTGTTGCTGCTCGGCTCGCTTGGAATGGGCGGCTTCATCTTTGCCGTCGGTGGACTGCTTGCCCAGTATGGCAAATATGCGCCTTCGGTTGGAGGTAACAGCAGTATCCACATCACTCTCGCAGACAACTACGGTGCATCGATGGCTGTTCTTGTGTGCTCCTACCTATTCACGGTCGTGTACGCTATGACCTGGGCACCCACTGGATGGGTCTACGCTCCAGAAGTATTCCCGCTCTACCTACGCTCAAAGGGAATGGCAGTCGCTGCGGCAGGCAACTGGTCCATGAATTTTGCTCTGGCGTTCTACGTGCCGCCGGCGATGGACTCCATTGGCTGGAAAACGTTCATCATCTTCGGTGTGTTTTGCATGGCCATGTTCATCCACATCTTTTTCACATTCCCCGAGACGGCCAGGAAGACGCTGGAAGAGATTGACGAACTGTTCGGCCCGAACGCTCCCCCCGCGTGGCGGACAAAGGTCGGCGGTTCAAAAATCGACGCCGAAATTATTGACATCGGTGCTGCTGATCTCGAAAAGGCGGATTCGCAGCAGATCGAAAAACAGTTATAGCATGCATCTTGAGGGCTTTTGAGTTCTTTATGAATTGTCGTCAACGTTTGTCTCTATTATACAAAAAATAAAACTTAGATTCTTGTCACAAGCTTACACAGCCAGCCCATTACCGCCCCGGCTCCATCGATACAAACTCAGCAATCCCCTTCTCCGACGTTTGCTCTCGTCTATTTCAGCCATGACAGCCTCGTCAGGCGGCGAGCCGCCGTAGAGATGGTTGTGTGGTATGTGGACCTGCTTCTTCCTTTCTTCTAAAACATCAATCATCTGCAATGCGCCGCGCATGATCTGTCGGAAATTGCGCTGGTACTCTGTGTTGAGAGTGACGATGCAGACTTCATGGGCGCGCACGATTGTTTCACACGCAACCCGGACCTCTTTGTCGCCGAGAACATCGACGATGTAGAGCAACGCGAACGACCCTTGCAGCATGTGAATTCCGAAAAAGAACGGGATCGTACCCAGATCCATGTCAACCTCTAGAATGCGTTTAATGCACTTGGCAAAATCTAGCGAGTGCTGGATTATGCTGACAAAATCAGGATCAAGAACCATGGTATGCGGCAGCGATAGCATATACATTGGATCCCAATACCCGGCAACCAAAATATGAAACACGTGTATCAAGCATCGACAGTACTCCTTCCACACCGTCTTTTGCGTCAATCGTTCTGCTTCTCCGTTAACCCCACCACTTCCTGCACTTCGCATGCTATGTGAATCAGGCGTGCCTGACGATACGTCATCCAAAGACAGTGTAAGTTCGTCAAATCGGGTCCGAAGAGCTGCACGCATAGGCTCGAACGCTTCCCGAGACACGTTCAGTGTATCAGACATCTCCATCTGATGCAAGTCCACAATACCACCCAGCAGCGTCATCAGCGGTAGGAAATAACCCCAGACGTCGTTACCGGTGACACGCCAGACGAGGCCCTTTTCCCGAATCGGATCACGCTCGGCTGGTATCAAATCTGCATCTGACCTCCATATCTCGTCGCGGCATGGTCGGTACAGACCCGTTGATTCATGATCAAGCACGGATAGCGGTCGATTGTAGCAAAGACCGAGATGCCGATCAACCAGAAACAACAACCACCAAACTCTTCTTTGCTCTTCCTTGGTCTCTTCCGATACGCTAGATTTGCCACCGCTTGTGTCTGTAGTAGGAACTTCTTGGTTCAGTTTCAGCACCCGTGCAAGCCCCCAGGCAGCATGCCACCACCGTATCGATGCGCCTTTGAACTCCGACGCCGATGAGATAATGCCGAGGTTGATGTATGTCATGACATCGTCTATGCAGCCGTTCTTGTCGGCGTGCACCAGCGGTTGCAGATGGGTAATCGTCAGATCGTGCAGTCTGGCAATGATATCTTTTCTGGAAGTTGGGGTTGCCGTCAAGTGTGGGTGATCTGACGCATGCGCAGCAACAAAGAGCATCGAGAACAGCAGCGCAGGTCGGCATAGCCTTGGCGGCTTATTGATCGCAAGTACCGAGGACTTGCGCGTGAGCTGAGCAATACCGTAGATCGAGTTCGAATAATATACTTCCAGCAGATCAGCTGCAACCGACGGCGGGAAGAAATCAAGAAAGGGCATGATGGATTGCAGCAGCGGGTATTTCAACGGGGGCCCCGCCGGGTGTGTTTCAGCTTTAGGTGAACCGGGCGCCGGGGTGCGAAAAATCGCCGATAGCGATGCCGGAAATGGCGATCTAACGTTAAACCACCTTGGCGTGGTTGTGCCAGGTGTTTGGACAAAAATAGAAGTTGTAGAAGCGGTGCCCGCATCTGGGATCGCAGAAGTGTTTTGCAACCCGACTCTGGAGGTGCCATTGAAGATTTGCGCCATGTCCGGCACCACCAACTCCTCTACTCCGTCAAGAAACGAGTGGGAAGGCGAAGCGGAATCTTTAGATAGATGCTGCAAAAGAGACACCATACCTGAAGCTGGTTGTGAGGCGCCATTAGATTCCTGCTGGCCGTGCTGATTTGAACGCTGGTCGTACGAGTAACTGGTGTGGATCGTTTCGGGCGACTGTGATACGTGCTGACTCGGCGAACGCATGTGCCCGTTTGTGGGTGTGGTGCCATACTGATTTGGTACTAAAGGTGTAGAAACACTTTGCGGGGTAGCTGAGCTATGTGTAGAAGAAATTGGAGGAAGAGACTGTGACGGCCGCGCAAGAGACTGTGCCGAAGGAGTGGTGGCGCCAGCCTGGGAAAGCGGCACCGAGACCGACGTAGTGGCGACTGGAGACGACTGGCCATCTATCCGTGGTCGTTTCGAGGGCGAGTTTGTGAAGAGTGAGCTCGATGATGACGACGACGTGGCAATATTGCTGGCGGCAGCGCTGCAGGCTTCGTTGGCAGCCGATTGTCGGCGCTGGGCATTCAGAGGGTTCAACGCGTACCGCTCTGAGCCTTTACCACGTTTCCTCAGTTGCCTTGAATATTGGCAAGATATCTGCAGTTCTAGACCGGTCAGCCACCACTGCATAACACAAAACTGGAGCGAAAGCACACATACTTGCACACCGCGCACATGGCATCTTGCCGTCGCATCGTGTCCGAAGCTGGTTGCATTTGTCACAAGCCCTGGAGATGCGCGATCGAGGCATCGCCTGGGCCGAGCCAGACGTCGAAGACGACTCCTTCTGGTCATGAGACGACGATGACGACGGTGCTGTTGCCAAAGACGCCTGATCTGCAGGCTCCTGCTTGTGGTAAACCGGCTTGGAGGACTCCGGGGATAAGTCCTGTTGAGTTCTGATGGTCTGCGGTTGGCCAGGCAGGGAGATTGGACTCTGCATTGTGAATGACAGCCGATGGAGATCTACCAAGGCAGTTGCTCTAACAACTTGAGCACGTTCTGTCTCTCTGTCTCCCTCTCGCTCTGTCTCCCTCTCTGTCTTTTGTTAGCGAGTCTGTGTAGATGGGTGGGATTAGTGAAAGATGCTTCGGTGTGCTCGCCGTCGCTGGCGCGCGCCATACTGTTTCTCCGCTGAAGCATTCCCATCTTGGGCGGGCAAGAGACCGCGGATATGCGTCAGGACTTGACCCCAAAGCCCTGAGTAGCTTACCCACAGTTAAGTCACGTGTCGGGGGTTACAGAGGGTAGGGGCACCGCCTGATTGCGGGCCATCGTGTCCACGACGCCTGGTGATCACAGATCTGCGGGCCCTGTAGTGGGGGCCGTGGAATGTGTGATCCGAGATGGGGCAGACGTGAGCGCGCTCTTTGGGGGTTCGATCTCTGCGTGGACGATCGAACCTACGTTATAATAACAACGATATGTATTCCTAACACAGCAATATTACAGCTGTTCTAGCTTAGTTCTTGTTTTTTTTTTGTCTTTTTTGCTTCAGCTTCAGCTTCCTAAGCTTGCGTAAAGTTGTCCCTCTTCTCTCGATCGTAAATCAGCAAATGCGGTGTAGGAAACGCGCGGTTGATACCGCAACCCCGGCTACGCGTAACCCTAATCCATAATAGCAACAAAGTATACACGTGATTTTGTACGAGCAAAGGGGATTGTAGAGGCCCCCCCCCCCCGGGGGAATACCGGCCATCTGGGAGTGCGGAGAGACCGTGATGGGCGGATGGGATAGCGTCGGACCGGCAAAATCAAATTCAGGGGGCGCCTGGGTAGGCTGGGGAAGCACCGGCTATTTCAGTCGATAAAGCCGTGGGAGGGAGACTACTGGCAAGTGCAGCAGTGTGAAAATGACGCTTGTTCAGATAAGGACAAGACACAATAAGAAAGCAGCATTATGATTAGATCTATTACAAACTATTCGTCCCTGATCATGACCTTGACGGCGCCGGAGGAAACGTCGGCAGAAGTGCCGAACGCCTCGACGGCTTGCTCGAGCGCGAACCGGTGGGTGATGATCTTCTCGATGCCAGGCAGCAGACCGCCGTTCATGAGCCGGATGGCCTTCGGCCACTGGTTGGCGTATCTGTACTGGAACATGAGATCAATCTCATTGACAGACAGGATCATGAACGGGATCTTCTGGAACTCAGCTCCGACACCAATGCAGTGGCACTTGCCGCGGAACTTGAGCGAGTAGATGCCAGCCGTCAGCGACGACTCAACACCGGTGCACTCGAGCGCAACGCTGGGACGCATGCCGGCAGCCTCAATGATGTGCTTTGAGGTCTCCTCCGGAGTCTCACCCCGGTTAACCTTGACGGTGCGCAGGGTTGGCACCAATTTTTTCGCAAACGCCAGTCGGCCGTCGTCGATGTCGGTGATCACGATCGGCTCGGCGCCGGCTGCCTTGGCGCACAGTGCCGACACGACACCGATGGGACCGGCACCGCAAATGACGGTAGGATCGCCCAGCTTGAGGCCAGACAGCTCGATACCCTGCAGGGCAACCGACAGAGGCTCCAGCAGGGCACCCTTCTCGTAGTCCATGTCGTGGATCTTGTGGCACCATCTGGCAGGGTGGTTCACGTACCGGCGGAGGAAGCCAGGCACGGGCGGAGTCGACTTGAATGCCACGTCGGGGCAGCCGTTGTAAAACCCAGACAAGCACTGTTCGCACTTGTAGCAGGGCACGCCGGGCTCGAGAGCGACGCGGTCGCCGATCTTGAGATCAGTCACGCCAGCACCAACCGCGATCACCTCGCCGGCTGATTCGTGGCCAAGGATGTGTTCTTCCCGGACAACCATGGTGGGTCCAATCTGGCCATGCTTCTGGAAATGAATATCAGATCTATATAAAGTCAGTCAAAGCCTTTTTAATTTTTTTTTGTGCTATTAAAGCAACCTCTTCAAGGTAGGCTGGCGGCGACTCACCCGCAGATTCCGGTTGCTCTCACGTGAACGATGACCTCGCCCTCAGTAGGCGCCAGGCTCTCGCTCTTGGGCTCGCACGGAGCGACATAGAGGGCATGCGAAGGGTTGGTGTAGACACCGATGTTGGTCTTGTCCGACACGGTCATTACGAAAGGACACAGAGCGGCGTGTATGTACGGGTCGTGTGCAGGCAGGCGGAGCGAACGTGGTGGTGCTGTGGAAGGGGAACATGCACGCAGTTGGGCTCTCTCTCTATATATATAGTTAGCAGACGCGCTTCGTCAAGTGGTGCACGCTCGCTTGCTCTACCCGGAGAGGCAGCAGCCAGCCAGCCCAGTACGAGCCCCCCCCCCTCCCTCCTACTCATATTCCCAGCATGAGGAGACAGGTTATTCCGGAGCGTAGATTGTGGGCTTTGAGCATAGCAGAAAGAACAGCCAGCGGTGTCGGGCCGCCAGAGCTCCGACGAGACGAGTGCTGTGGGGGGGGGGTGAATTGATTCTGCACTCGGTCGGTACGCGCGGGTGCGGGCCAGCAGCAGCTCAGCAGCGCAGAGCCAGCGGTCACAACCGACTGACAGCAGCAGTAGCTGCTGCTGTTTTCTAGCGAATCAAATTACTGGTCATGGCATCGATTTAGATTAGAAGTAACCTGCTCAACATGCGTAGCAGCCAGCCAGAATTTAGCACGTCCGAGGGTCTTGTTTCGTCTGCAGTGCGGTTCGACTCGCTGTGCACCGGCTATTCTACGCGGCGCGCTAAATAGCCGTTGGGAGGATTTTCGACCTTTGATCAGAGAAGCACCGCAGGCAGGACCAGACTGGACAGTGCTCACTGGCAATATGGTGGCGCTGAATCGCCGGAATAGGAAGCCTGTCCGACATTTGTCTGGTGCACTCTTTCGTCGTTATTTGCTGCCCGTTGTTGTTTATTGGGGGCTCTGCGTGTGCTGCTCCGGGTTGTGCCTTCTGAACTGCGGGCGCCGCCGACTTGGCCCGGGCCGCCCCAGCGCACCCCGAACATGATTTGATTCCTAAAGACAGCAGCAGACGGGACGACTGGACAGAGCGAACAGAGATGCAGTAGTAAAAAGCCTGGGCACAATGGCGCCACGGCCGTCGCCATAGGCAGCGGCCGAACTATCGCAGGCCTCTTCATTAGATGGCCCTATGGATATGGTGGTAAACAAAACAGCGTAGGCGGGCGAGCCCCCGGGGGGGACAGCAACTCCCACCCCTCGAGTTTAGGTCGCAGGCAAAATTAAACCTGCAAGGGAGCGAGCGTCAAACGACAGCTTATATATATAACGGACGCTCGGCCACGACCACGACCTCAACCACGGCGTCCGGCTGCTACCCAGTCCTGCTTGTCGACGGATTCAACTAGCTATTGTCAACCTGCATTGCCTTTCCCTGTCGCATACAGTCCCACCATGTCCACAAAACCATTCGAGCTTTTCTCCCTCAAGGGCAAGGTCGCGTTCATCACCGGCGCTTCGCAGGGCATCGGCCTGGCGATAGCCACCACGTTTGCCCATGCCGGTGCGGACGTGGCCATGGGCTACAACTCGTCTAAAACCACCGACAAGCTGGCTGCGGACCTGGCTGAAGCCGCCGGTGTCAGGGTCAAGGCTTACAAGTGCCCCGTGTCCGAGCCTGACACGGTCGAGGCCGTCATCAACCAGGTGCTAGCCGACTTTGGCGGCAAAATTGACGTCGTCGTGGCCAACGCTGGCATCACCTGGACCGGCGGCTCGCTGATCGACGCTGCTGACAACTCCGGATGGCGCCAGATCATGGACACAAACTTGGACGGATGCTACTACGTGGCCAAGTCCATCGGCCCCGTGTTCAGAAAGCAAGGCAGCGGGTCGCTGATCTTCACGTCGTCAATCTCGGGCCTGATCGTCAACCTGCCCCAGCAGCAGGCCGCTTACAACATTTCCAAGGCTGCCGTCACGCACTTATCCAAAAACCTGGCTGTCGAATGGGCACCATTTGCTCGAGTCAACTCCATCTCCCCCGGATACACCATCACCGAAATCACAAAGTTCGCCGACGTCAAGATGCGCGAGTTCTGGGTCGACCGCATCCCGCTGCACAGAGAAGCCATGCCGGCAGAGTTGGTTGGTGCCTACCTGTACCTGGCCTCGGATGCATCCACCTACACCACCGGTGCTGACATTGTCATCGACGGTGGATATACCCTTGTTTAGACAACCATGGCTCTCGGGATTAGTATATTTGCATAATGTAATAGTAGAATATCTTGTTCTCAATGTCATCGTCGTTCTGACAAGCTTGTTCACGTCACACCGGTTGCGCGCGCCTGCAACCATGAGTCATATTGCCCATAAGTACCAATATCAACTATGCCTCAATAACAGCATCAACATCTATCAATCAGCCAAGCAGAGGGCCACATCCCACTGCTGAATGGGTAGTTTGGGCTAGGCTTGTGCGTTTCCGGGTTTACCCCCCTCCACGCTTCTTTACCCCTGAGATTTACGCACGTATTTCCGGCCAGTCTGTGCTAGTTCGTGAGCGAGAGGTATATAACGAACCCCTTGTCCTCCGGCTGCAACCAATAGAGCTAATCGTAGGCCATATATTCACCGATAGGATTGCGGTAGTTTTGCTTCAAGATGGCATCGTTTCCGCAGAACAATCGGACGTGGCAGATCCTTAATAACGCAGAGACTGGCGGGTACGCTGTCCCGGCGTTCAATTGGTGGGTTTACCGGATGCTTTGAGGTTTGGCGACCAGCTGCTGTCTAGCAGTACTAACATACTACAGCTACAATGCCGAGGCAGTCCTAGGCTGTATCAAGGCGGCTGAAGCGTTGAAAGCGCCGGCAATTATTGAAATCTTCCCGTGGACAATCCATTGCCAAGGTCCGGCTTTCGTCAGGTTCTGCGCAGACGCATGCCACTCTGCATCCGTCCCTATCGCCCTTCACCTCGATCACTGCATAGAGGAAGCTGATGTGTACGCATCTTTGGAGCTACCGTTTGATAGTGTCATGGTCGATGCGTCGTCGCATGACCCCGAGGTGAACATCGCGTTCGTGGGAAAGATTGTCAAGCTTGCTGCCGCCAAGGGAATCACCATCGAGGCCGAAATGGGCCGGATTGTTGGAGGCGAAGACGGACTGCCAACGGTAGACATGGAAGCGCTGTACACCGAGCCGGAGCTTGCGGCAGACTTTGTATCCCGTACCGGCGTGCACTTCCTTGCGCCTTCGTTCGGCAATGTCCACGGGCCTTACCCGCCAGGTGGGCCGGAGACATGGTGGCAATTGGACAGAGTCGGGAATATCCGCAAGCTGGTAGGCACCGACACTCCGCTGGTATTACATGGAACTAATCCCATCGTGGAACGGTTGATCCGATCAGTGATTTCCAATGGCGTGAGAAAAGTCAACCTCAACAAAAACTTGTACACCGGATACCGCGAGCATATGGATAAGAGCAGTAGTACGATGGAAATGACCCAGCTGCAGCAGATTGGAATTGCCAAGATCCAGGAGGCTGCTGAATGGGCGTTGAAGTTTTTAAACACCGATGGGAAAGCTGCCTGATTTGCGATTTCAAGCCAATTTTGAAGCTCTTCTCTTATATACAATTGTTAATTCATCTTTTTATTATTCTATTTGAGTTGGCTATTTTTGTATTGTCGTAAAGTAAAGCATAGTTAAAGACTGAGTCTAGTGGTAACAGTCGTTTAGCTGTATATGGGGCTAGGGTACGCTTCCGAAAATGGTGATTGGGTGGTCTTGATAAGTTAGCGAAAGCGCGGCCTTAAAGCACATTGGCGTTTACAAGCATTCTGCATTAGAGGTTTACAAACCACGGTCAAGATGAGAGTGCCTCCAGAGTATCACGGTCAGAACGAGTTTGTATCGTTCAGACAGACAGCAGAGACCGAAGTGCCGAACCTGTTCGCGACTACCAATGATGACTTGACAGCGGCGACAGATGCGGCACCTACACACGCACCACAGGCAACAACGACAATGCCGATTCCAACTGCCGAGGAATACGTCCCCAGCGAAAGAGTCAAACGATCGGTGCCAAAGACTGCTGAAGTTGATCCATCCACTGCCGATTTCATTGAGTTCATGCATAATAATCCCACGGTTTACCACGCCACAGAGTACTTTGCCCAATTGTACGCCGAGTCCGGATTCATTTACTTACCAGAACGAGAGGACTGGACCCCGCTACTGAAAAAAGGAGGAAAGTACTTCACTTCTCGGAATGGCTCATGTATTGTTGCGTTTGTGATTGGTCAGTATTATCAAGGCGGGAACGGCGCTGGCATCATTGCCGCGCACATTGATGCATTGACAGCCAAGATCAAGCCGATCTCGAAGAAGCCAGTGGTCGAGGGATTCACCCAAATTGGAGCTGCGCCGTACAGCGGAACAATGACGGGCACTTGGTGGGATCGAGATTTGGGTCTTGGAGGACGAGTGGTGGTCAAGAATCCCGATGGCTCGATCGAGACCAAGCTCATTCAACTAGACCACCCCGTTGCGCGGATTCCTACACTAGCTCCACATTTTGGCGCAGTTGCGCGGGGACCGTTTAACTTGGAAACAAACACCACTCCGATTATTGCTCTCGAGCCGAACGACGACTCAAACAAGTTGCTCCCGGACGAGGTTGACGCACCATTGGCTGGCAAGCACAACATTCGCCTGCTGCGGATCATCGCCGACGGATTGGGCGTGAAAGTAGCAGATTTGCTTACGTTTGATTTGGAGCTTTTTGACACCCAGAAGGGCGTGATTGGTGGATTAGAACACGATTTTTTATTCTGCGGACGGATCGACGACAAAATGTGCTGCTACGCTGCTTTCCAGGCGTTGCTCGACACCGCCGACGAGTTTGCGTTAACCGGATCCAACATCAACGTGGCGGCATTTATGGACAACGAGGAGATTGGCAGTTTGCTCAAGCAGGGCGCTCGGGGACGAATAATCGAAGGTTCGCTTGCTCGCATCGTCGACAGCTTAGGCGAAGGTGCTACCATGCAGGAGACCTTTGCCAACTCATTCCTGGTCTCGGCTGATGTCAAGCACGCTGTAAACCCAAACTTTACGTACACATATCTTCAGTACCACATGCCGAAGCTGAACGTCGGCATCACAGTTCCCTGGGATCCCAACGGGCACATGACTACCGACGCCGAGTCGGCCGCGTTCTTAGAGGAGATTGCACGCCGCACGAACAACCAGATACAGTACTTTCAGATACGCAACGACTCGATATCAGGAGGCACGATTGGTCCGATGCTGTCGTCGTCCATGGGTTGCCGGGCCATTGATGTCGGCATCCCCCAGCTGTCGATGCATTCCATTCGCGCCTGCACCGGCAGCCACGACATCGCGCTGGGTATCAAGATGTTCAGAGCATTCTACGAAGAGTGGTCAGATGTTGATGAGCTATTCAAGCGCGGTGAAAAAGGAGAAAGTTCCCTTTAGATGTTATAATAGATCATTTCACTTGTCTAAATATCCTCCCTCTCCCAAGTGCACCCCGCGGTGCGGGGGGGGGGGGGTAAGACACCAGACCCTTAACTGTCTGGTCCCCCAAATCCTCGGCCTAAGTGTTCCCCCCGGACTAACGCGTGCTACAGTTTCAATATGACTCCGGGGTTCGGGTTGCTACGGTGGTGCCAGTTCTTGAGGAGAATATAAATATGCAAGTTGGCTCTGGAGCATGGTTATTTTCAAGAGCGATTTGCAAGTGCTGAGTAGTCTGATACTGTTGCAGAGGCCTGTTCAAGTCCTGACTATATGGCCTGAAAGTTGTTCCTCCTCAACTGACCCAACGACTCAATTTGCTGGGGCTAACTGAACGGACCCGGGGGTCTCATCAACTGGTATACATTCACGGCAAGATACCGGCAGTTTTTACTACGAATTGTCTAGTGGGCTCGCCACAATGGAATTATCTGCTCTCAATAGTCAGCGTGTTAAAGTCGAGCAGTATCCCATTCCACAGGGCAGCACGCCGACCGACGCCGGCGCAGATGCGATGTCCCCCGCGTCTGCCTCTGCTGCCAACAACCTGAGTCAGCTGAAGAAGAAGACGAAATCGCGAAAAGGACTAGAGAAAGCGTTCGACTGCGACTTTGAAGGATGCCGCAAGTCTTTTACCCGATTGGAACATCTCGGAAGACATAAACTGAACCGTAAGTGGACAACCTTATTTGCGAGACGGGAGGGGATGTGCTCACATGCTAACGATGAAGATGCTCCAAAAGTTTTATACCCGTGCACCTGGCCAGGTTGCACTAAAGTGTTTGTCAGAGAGGATTTGCGAGTTAGGCATGTGAAGCGTCACGACAATCGAGCTTCTGAAGGGGCCATTGTAATTCTGCGAGCTGCGAATGCGAACCTAAGCCGCGAGGATCAAGTCCAAAATCTGTACAAACGAATCAAACATGAGCACGATGCTGGAAAATCGCAGATTCAAACTCAATCACCTCAGCTACTGTCAGAAAATACTCAGGCTATGCTGCCGGAGCGCAGGTCATCTGCGGAGACTGCGTCTGCATCGTCGATTGCCAGACTGGTCATGCACCCGCAGTCACCGAACGGGTCTACATTTAGTCCAAGCCACAATGATGGTCAGCAGATAGCGCCGCTACATACTCCACAGCTTCCGTTACCTGCGCAGCCTTCTCAGCCTATCCTGCCCGGATTGCCTGGTTTCCAATCGTTCATGTCACCTGATCAACGGCCGTCTCCTCAATCAACATCGTATGCGAATATGGTGGCAGTCGACCTCCCTGCGGTTACACCGCAACCACCGCCTGTTGGATCTGGCGGCACGTTTGAGCAACACGCAAACGGATACAGGCTTCAATCCACCATCTCCAGCGCCAGCACGGGAGTGGCTCACTTGACTCCGCCGACATCCAATACATCACCATCCTCTGCCGATTTAATCGACTGGCTATTCTCGGACGGCATGCTTATCGGGAATCGGACTATGAGAGACACGCCTTTGTTTATGGATATGCCTGCGGTCGATCTGGCTAAACTTTCCACTCCGCCGTCGTCGGCACACTCCAAAGTCATGTCCGAGTCGAAACGAGAACAGCTGATCAAGGTTTTACCGATGCTGGAGGACCGGCCTGATTTTAGATTGGATCTGGTCAACAACTACATATCACTTTATTGGATTAAGTTTCACTTTCAATTCCCGATTCTGCATCGACATTGGTTGGATGTCGATACCACGCCTGAGATTCTACTGCTGAGCATGATCATGATTGGGTCGTCGTATGCCCAGCACCGAGATCTCGGAATCGCGATTGCTGATCCTCTTCGCTGGATGATTTTCAGCTCGCCATCGTTCCACCCTCCGACCAAGGTCTGGATCTTGCAGAGTTTACTGCTTCTCGAGCTTTTTGAGAAGGTGATTTCCAATCGAAAGCTGCATGAACGCGCACACATCCATCATGGTACCATACTGCAGCTCATTAGGCGCGGTACCACCTTAATTGATCCTTCGACTGCGTATCTGTCATCAGATATAGATACCGATACGTGGAAACAATGGGTTGAAAACGAATCCATTAAACGAGCGGTGTTTATGGCATTTGTTCTTGACGCTTCTCACGCTACGATTTTTGGCCACAGTTTAGTTATGTATGCCCACGAAATGCATCTGTCTTTGCCGTGCGATGACTATATATGGGACCTTGAAGATGCCCGGCTGGTGATTGGGTCCCACAAGCCGATTCCGTTTTTGGTTGGGCTCAAAAACCTGCTAAATCGAAAGCCAGTCGAAGTGGACGGGTACGCGGCGCTGGTATTGTTATCAGGACTGACGTCGTTAGCGACCCAAATGTCCCAGCAAGCGTTGCAGGTCACGTCGGTTGGTTGGGGGTCGTTCAGGGACACGTGGAAGACTACAGTTGGCCGAGCGTTTGATTTTTGGAAAGAGGACTATTCACGGGCGTTGACGATTGCCGAAGGACGAGGATACACGGATCCAGCCAAGCCGATGAACTACCTGTTCTATCACTTGTGCCATATCTCGATGTATGTCCATCGGTACGACTTGCACGTGTTTTGCGGCGACCGTCGAGTGCTGGGTCGGGATACCAGTATGCACGACTACCAAATGTGCAAGCAACGAATGTTTGAGTGGGCCAGCACCCATGGTGCACGAATTGCTGCGTTTCATGCCATCAAGGCTCTTTACGAGGTGTTTATGCTTGGGGATGGGCCGTCGGGGTCGTATCCGGCTGGGTATCTGATTTCAGACGATAAACTTGCCCACAGGGGCATGATGGTCGTGTATTGCACGTTGACATTCTGGGCGTATGCGTTCTGCCAAGAGGGTCCCGAGTCGCATATTCTGGCTGGAGTGACGGATAGCCAGAGCGGGATGCAGCAGATGAAAGAGCAGGAATGGGCGATCGCATCTGAAAGTGGACGAATGTTTCTGGAGCGAATGAACTCGGCCCACACGCCGGACGAGCTCGACGCCACCGAGCGCAAAAATCTTACAGTGGGATTACTCAAGTGGGTGATTCTGTCGCTCAGTGGATCACAGATCGAGATCGTGAACGAGACGTTGGTGATAATGGATCAGTGCGTTCAGAAAAGTCTTGGTCGGATGCAGTTCAGTGAAGAAACTGCGCACTCGACTCCAACGATTGTCGGATGATTTATGTAAATTGGCGCTATTGGATTATATGTGATGAATAAGATAACCGGATCGTTTTCTTACGAAACTTTAGTCGTTACACGTATTGTAGAGCATATTGTAACCGCATAGTTCTGTGTCGCTATCTGTCGAAAATCCTCTGCTCTTCCAGCAATGCTCCCCACCAGGCAACATTGGTATGTCAACCCGAGTTAGCACCCGGCAGGTATCGCTATGCCTCGAAACTTTTATACTGTACTTGTTTATGGGCAATTGCAACGATAGATCGGAGCTGCTCTCTCGCTACCGTCAAGCGCATCTTCGTGTCCCAAACGTGCTCCGCTCCCAGCACATGCGGCAGCGACGGCGGCGGCAGCCTTTTTTTTTTTGCCTCGGTTTGCTATCTAACGGAAAGGACATAGATAGTTCCGATAGTTCCATTTCAAAAATCTAAGTTAACTATCGTAACGCAATGGAAACCTCAAACGGACACAACAAAGAATCAAAGATCAAACTAACTATGAGTCAATGACAAACATGAAAAAGGCAAAAGAACCGTTTTGCAGGAAAAAAAAAACATTGAGTTTGAAAATGCTACACAATACGTCCCGCCGGAAATGCGCGAGAATATCCGCCTTTTGAGACTGCCGCTTGCTTCTTTGCTGCTTCCTTTCGTTCCTTTTCCTGTTTTATCTTCAAGTCGTGAGCTTTCTTTGCCTTTGACAGCCTGATCAAGTCGTCCCACACATCTGCCGGCGTTGATTGTGCGTCCATGCCAATTATGAACGGATCTGGACCAATCGACGGCCGCGAGTGCTCCCTAATTTTTGCCGCGTTGAATGGAGAATTCACGACTTTGAACATATTGAATGCGCTGCACATGGTGGGAAACGCTTCCCATTCCATCACGTCGCCCGTCGGCCGGTCGAGATACGCACCACCGTGCTGCCGGGCGTATTTCAGCCGGTTCCATTGGTGATTGGGAGTTTTGTCATGAACAAACCACATCTCATGCCACCACGTCTGCAGCACTGCTTTCTGGCCGTTCAGATGCAGCACGGCTGGAACGTTGCCCGACACTCGATTCCATGCTGTATGCCGGTTGGTTCCTATATAGTCGCGAGGTTTCCTGACCTGCAGAAATGGGCTTTCGGCCTTCGATGGGTCTAGCAGATACGGATAATCCAACGAATTCATGTTGGATTCGCCACCTTCTGCTTCTGATGAGCCAGTGACCGTATCTATGGCAGGATGCGTGGATGTGTCCTCGGGCTCGACCTGATCTTGATAAAGAAATACGATATCGGAATGAGAATGGGTCATTGTTTGAAACAACATTGATTCGTAGTCGATCATCATCGGCAGATCAAACTGAGCAAAAATCTCCGCGAGAGTGAACTGATCTGAGTTCCAGGTGTTCTTTCTGGCGCGCGCGGCTCGTTCGAATATGGTTCTCATCACTTTGGCAGGGCCGATAATCGTGCCGGAATTAAGCCACCGTGGTCTCGTCCGGTATCCAAGCCGAGCCACATCCGTTTTCGGTCCATAGACGTCGTCAGGTAAGGTGGATTCGGGGACCCGCGTGCAAGCTGCCGAATTGGGAGCGTTGGGCCAGCACCCTTTATCGGCGCCGAAGATGACGTACTCTTGGAACGGACCATCGGGATTGTACTTCCGGTTTTGTTCGTCTTGCATGCGATAGTAACGCCATATGAACCGCTTGAAGTTGATCTGAAACCAGATATCAAATGCATCAAAAATTATAACCAAGTCGTCATCCCCGATGTCGTCCCTATGCAAATATCTATTAATGCCGGATAGCTTGAGGAAATGCGCTTCCTCTGGTGTTCGGACTTGGCGGTTGTGGTTGAGAATGACTGGATGCGGGAAGTCGTTCATGGCGGCCGAGAACATGGTCTTGCACACTAGCTCATTGAGCTCGGTCGCAGGCAACAGCATGTGCACCGTTCTCGGGCCGTCTCTGGTTTCTATTATTGTGCCGTACTTGGACTTGCTGGCTTTGCTGGCTTTGCTGGTCGGAGCAGGCTTTGGAGCGTCTGCAGCCGCTGTGACAACCGTAGCCAACGTAGTCGGACTATCGACAACGGCGTCGTTCATGTTATAAACAGCGGCGGCGGCGGCGGCGGCGGCGGCAGTAGGAGCAGCCATCGCCGGTTTATCTTCGACGTCATCGGCTGCGATGGAAACAGTGGCCAAGTCAGTAGGAACAGATTCGTCCTGAACAAGAGTAGAGGCGAAGACGACGACGCCGAGTTCAGACTGCAGAGCGGCAATCATTTCTGGGTCTTTCTTCAGATCTGTAATCTCGTCGTCTTCATATGTATCGCCTTCTTCGATCCACTCAAACCGATCAATGGTGTAATTGTCCGACTTACCCAGGCTCAGAATCGAGTCCAAGATACTTGTCGAGGAATCATCGCTCTGGATGCTGAGATCCAAGCTCGTCTCGAGCCGCCATAATACAACCAGAGTGCCGGTGACCACGGTGAAGAGCACGACGGCCATTAGTCGCAGGCCGCCGAACCCGCGGAACCGCAGCTGCTTAACCAAGTGTCGCGGGAACATGTAGAGTGAAATAACCCAGACCAAACTTTTACTGTAGAATGTCCTGCTTCTACGGCGGATTAATGAGGTATTACTTGGATCACTATCGAAACAGAGTGACTTTTGTGAAATGCTTCAGTCTCTGGTCTCTTCTCGCTCTCTAAAACTGCGTAAGCGAGCGACGTAGATGAGTGATCGATTTCTGGCGGTGGGGGCCTACCAGCGACAGTGTGACAAGTCGGTAATGATCGCCGGCAACGTGGACGATGCGTGTATACGACGGAAACAGCAAGCAAAACAGATCGGCCAGGCTTAAACAGTAGAGAAGCACTCTGCTTGTGCTTTATGTATAAATAAAAAAAAATCAACATACGCATCTGGGGGGGGGAGATGATGGCCCGTTCGTTGTGTGACTGGGGGTGACTGACTGCATCGCAGGCGGCCTGGGCAGGATTTCGACAGCCAGGTGCTTGAGGCGGCGCATCGTCGTCGCAAAACCTGTTTTGGGGAGTGGGCGGGCGTGCTGCAGCAACCAGCAGCCCAGCAACGCGACACGACGCAGAAAGACGTTGCACCCATGTCGTTGACATGTTCGAGCCAACGCGCGCGTCCTCGTCACATCGCTGGCCTGCCACTACATTCATTCTCATTGGTGGCGAGAACGCTAGAAAGCAGCATAAGCAGCGTAAGCAGCGCTAGTAAGCAGCTGCAATGTGATAAAGCAAGGAGCTGGCGGTGCTGGGCATTTCAACCGGTGGCTACTCGCTCGTCTACGTGTCCTGTCACTTTCCGCTCGTCGTCAAGCTTCACGGAAGGGCTCCAACGACCGTTGACGCCTGGTATCAACTGTCTACAGCTCATGTTCTCCACCACGTCCTGCTGCAACTGCAAGAATTTGACTTGCGAGTTTGGGCGGCTGTCGTCGTGCATTCATTCGCCTCGCAGGCCGTCTCCACAGTTTTTGGCGTTAGATAAGGCCGGCCGCCAGGCCCGCCTCGCCTCCTCCTGCCTGTGACTGGGCGCGGTTCCGTCTCTCGTAAGGCGCTTTTGTCCGGCTGGCCTGGGCTGTCTGACAACCATGTTGGAGAGTGCAGGGTGCAGGAGACTGACTGCGCACCTGCCGGATTTATCCTACGGCGCTTTTTTTGTTACCCACGATGACAGAACTCGAGCCAACTGCAGTAGCCGAAAGAAAAGAAAAAAAAGTTTCGCTAATTGCGCGAAAACTGCAGATAACAACAGTGACGCGGTTTCGCTTGCTTTCGAGGAGGCAAGGGTGATAGAGTGTCCCTCCCCGTCGTCGAGCCCACGCAAACTTTGAACAGACAATATTGTTAAGATCTACACTACCATGTGAGTGGCTGGCACATCCCTAGAACGCTGGCTTGACTAGTCCCGCACATTGTCCCTTGACATGTCTGCGTTGACGATGCGCGGTGGCTGAACTTCCCTCATATTCGCCGTACGAGTTTAAGGATGCTTAGTAGGCGCCACCAAGACTTGCCCAAGCTTGGCAAATGGATACGACGAGGTTTCTTGTATGCAGGATTTCCTCGCTGGATCTTTTCAAGCTTCAATCAACAAATAGATTGGGTGCATAGCCGAGGATGATTTATTTATCTGTTTCAGCTCTGTCGAACGTAGGAGGGGCTATCTTTTGTCACCCACTCTGTCGAGTGGCCTTCTGATCGCAAACCGACGACACCACGGTCGATCTTCGGATATCTTTGTTTAACCCAGCCATCACTGATTGATAGTCGGATGAAAACCAAAGTGATTGACTGGTTATGGCAAACACGGTCCCCGGTGCTAATCGCCTGCTCACCTTCTGGTTCGAGAGGGATGCTCCGGTTGTCTTCGGCGCTAGACTTAAAAACATTGCGGGATCATCTTGCAGGCCCCCCCCCCCCCCCCAGCCAGGCATACTCCATCATCAATCAACACGGGAGTAATGATCTGTTGCTTGTCTTGTTTCGTCGGTAGTATCTGCTTGACATATCGCTATCCTGGGCTTACAGGTTTTCTGGTACGCAGGCTGAAGCCTGCCGCCGTGGTGATCTGCTCAAACGGCTGTCAAAATCGTTGCTCGGGTTGAATTGATTCTCAAGTAGATAGTTTACGTTCGCTTCTAGCCTCGGATTTCACTCGGCTACAAACCAACTTGGGTCGCTGATTCCGCTGCTCTTGTGCACGCCATCCATGGTGTCTTGGTTTAGTCAATTATATATTCTTTGGTGGTCTATTTAAACATGGGACTGGTTTACTGGTTACTGATTGCTCACCACCATGGCGCATCCAGCCGGAACCTAAAACTTGGATGCTCTCAACTCGGTAAACAGAGACAAGAACCAGTCAAGTTTGGGCTCGCCAACCTCACATGCCTGTGAATCTGCGACTTCGACCTTCGACCGTGCACTGCGGGGCCCGATACCGGTGAGCGCTTCTCATTTCTGAACGGTGACAGGCAGGGGAACCCCTGCCCACCACGGCTCACTTGCAGCTAGTAGACAAGGACGAAACTTAACCTCCAATACTGATTTCATGGAAACCGCCTTCGTCTTCCGTCTGATCAGGGCGGCTTAAAATTTCATACAGCAGACTCTGAACATGCGTGCGAGCAATACCGGAACATCACACCGCTCCATGATGGACGTCGTCAGGTTTCTCTGCTCTTCCTTGAGGGGATGATGTCCATCTCTCGAAATCAGCCCTCGGCGGCTTCCTCGGTTCTATTTTCTGCTCGGCTGACTTCAACCGTACTCAGTCAGGATTTGGCTTTGCATATTTGCTTCTATCGATCATGTGTTCAGCTATTGTCGGAAGAGTCGGCATGCGTGTCCGCTGTCATGTTCTGTCGTTCCCGTGGACGGCAAGGGGTCTCGTTTCATCGTCCATCGGTCTCAACGCGCCGTGAAGAATGCATTGTCACGGACAAGCCTTTCTCGAATCCAGCAGTTTGTGTGCTTGTGGTCTGAAACGACAATTCAAGCCGAGGGTCGCGCCAATTGTCATGTTGAGGAGACAATCCGTGCATACGCGGGGTTCTTCCAGTCTGATGGGCGGCCCTCCTCTCTGCCTGGCAACCAATACATTTTGCTAACAATGTTGACCATAGAGTTCAGCCAGCAGCTGCTTAAAACGCGAAAGTTTTGTTCAGCTGCGGAGATCCGGTATCCGTCTGCCGAACCGATATTGCCCAGCACGTTCACTGCTCCCAAAACCACCGCCGACTGTTGGTGGAGAAGA
This sequence comes from Myxozyma nipponensis, assembly GCA_030580395.1. Classification (NCBI taxonomy): domain Eukaryota; kingdom Fungi; phylum Ascomycota; class Lipomycetes; order Lipomycetales; family Lipomycetaceae; genus Myxozyma; species Myxozyma nipponensis. The sequence goes on from JAKTSU010000005.1 coordinate 50,882, forward strand.
GAGCCAGGAAACAACGCGATTCGAGGCAGGGCAGGGGCCCTGTTCAGGGGTTAAAAGAACCTTAAACCGTGCAAACATACCGGATTGCGATACTTCCCGGCACGGCTTCCACAGATCTTGGAGATGTTCGACTCGCCATTTTTGGCTGCACGGCGGGCGATTAATGATCTACGGGTGCTACGACTACCGACAATGGTTCTCGAGTGTGGCCTGTGCTCTATTACATTTTGATGTCTGTGAACGCTGAATGCTAGCGTAACCCGCCCTCGCAGCGATATAAAAAGCGGGGCGACTGGCACCTACCTATGCCCTCATCCCAAAACATCAGACAGCAATACTGAACGAATCTGCAGCAGCCATGGTATTATTGCAAATGAGACTGGTCCTTTTGACTGCGTTGGCTTCGGTTGCGCACTCGCTCCCTGCCAACGTCGTACGATCGTTGTCTCCTACGCTGCCATCGGACGATCCGTTCTACGTTGCTCCAGCGAACATCTCGTTGTACAAGGAGGGAGAGATCATTGCCCACCGTGCGTTCCCGGCCCCGGTGTCGGCTTTCTATGTCGACCCTGCACATATCAAATACACCCAGCAAGTTCTTTATCGCACGACTGATACTTTTGGCAACGCTATTGCCACCGTCCTGAGTATCATGGTTCCGTACAATGCCGACTACAGCAAGGTGCTGTCTTACCAAGTGCCTGAAGATGCCGCGTACCAGAATTGTGCTCCGTCCTACGCAGTGCAAAAACTGTCCGACACTGGCGGCTTTGCTGGTACAATTGTCACCCAAATCGACTTCGTGCTGATGGAGGCTGCCATGGCCCAAGGCTGGGTCGTGATTGCGCCTGATTTCGAAGGTCCCAAAGGAGCATTTCTGGCCAATGTTCTTGCTGGACACGCGGTTTTGGATGGTATCAGAGCAGCTCTAGCATCTGGATCGTTCTCTGGTATCAAGTCTGACGCGAAAGTCGCATTGTGGGGGTACTCCGGCGGCAGTCTTGCCAGCGGGTTTGCTGCCGAGCTTCAGGCAACATATGCGCCTGAGCTTACCAACATAGTTGGCGCTGCTATTGGTGGAACCGTGCCTAACATTACAAACGTTCTTACTACTGTGAACAAAGGAGTATTCGCGGGCTTGCTGCCTGCCGGAATCCTGGGATTGGCAAATGAATACCCTGAAGTGAGCAAGTTTCTCGACGCACAGCTGGTAACTAGCAAGAAGGCATTGTTTACCAAGGCCAAAACCCAATGCCTAGGTGCTGACGCCGTCCAGTATGTTTTGCAAGATATTCTGACCTACTTCAAAACTCCTTCGCTTGTATACACGGACCCCACTATCAGGAAGGTCCTGGCTGCAGTGGTGCAGGGCCATTATACACCCAAAATCCCCCTCTTTGTTTACAAGTCTGTATTGGATGAGGTCAGTCCTATAGCCGACACCGACAAGCTGGTCAATTATTACTGTTCCAATGGTGCTTCACTTTTGTACCACCGAGACTTTGCGTCTGAGCACGCCTCTCTGACAATTTTCGCGGCACCACAGGCGCTCCAATGGATCAAGGACCGGTTCGGTGGAAAGACACAGGCAGCTGGCTGTGTCAAGAAAACACAAATCAGTTCGTTGCTTGATGTTACTACTGCCACAATCCTTCCCGAGGCCATCATTTCCGTACTCCTGGATCTGCTTGGGAACAAGGTCGGTCCATTCATTTATCCTTAGGCCAAACGAACCGCCCGTGTTTTATTCAATAGTAGTAAAATAGTTTTTTATTTCAATCTCATCAGTAGTTGGCAAACTTTACGCCGATGGAAATAGGCTTTGAAAAAGTCCATGTGATTCCAGCCAGTCTTCAAAGCTAAACTTTGAATCTTCCCATCCGGCGCCGACCAAAGCCGGGTGTCCAGGCTGCACTAGGTCATCGTATCGCGGTTCATTGTTTTCGTCATAGAACGGTGACGGCTCTGAACTATCCCTAGCCTGCGAGTTACTGCTCAAGTTCTGCTCTAATGATTCCTCTGGTGAAGTAAGCTCTTGACCGGCAAGTCCCAACAAACCCCGAGACGCTATTAAAGCGTCTTCAGATATCAATTTGTCGTCCATCGCACTTTTGTTGCTACTGTTGTTCCCGGCGTTAATGCTGCCATTGCCGGTTGTTGTTGTTCTTGTTGTTCTTGTTGTTCTTGTTGTTCTTGTTGTTGTTTTTGTTGCTGCCACCCTATCCTTTCGAGGGCCTTTTTTCGATCGACTGCCTCCGGATCGAGGGTCCATGTATCTGGCAAATAATTCCCGATTTTTGACTGTCGGTGCCAGTTCTCTGCTCTCTATCGCGACAGCAAAGTCAAAGAACTCACTATAGAAGCTTGCGTGCCAGTATTTTTGTCCCAGCTTGCGCAAGAACTGCATGCAGCTTTCGTATCGCTCCAGGTGTTTCCTTTTTTCCTCGTCAGTTTTGCTCCGTCTGACATCAAGCAGATAGACAATTAACGGAGGGATTATTGTTGTCACGCTATAATGTTAGCTTAGCCTGTACTCTTTGTAATCATTCCTATTCCAAATCACTTACCAAAGAGTTGGACATAATCCCACCAGATCATGATTTACCAGCTCCGCAACCATGTTGGTTGAATCAAGTGCCGCCAATCGCAGTTTCAGCTGTGACTCCTCGTAAAATTCTTCGTACAGCGTGGCGCCCAGTACATATATCGGTTGATATAGAGAGATAATTGTAGTACTAAGCAAAGTCAATAGCCAGATTCAAGCAGATGGGTCCAATTCACGCTTACTTGTAAAACAAATGCAGTAGTGTCCGATATACAACTACAATTTTATCTTCTTCCCGAAGATCGGCGGGCACATCTTGGCGTCGCGCTTCCGGTATCAGATTATCAAACCAGTTTGTCAGTGCAACACTGCACACCGAAAACTGCTCAGACCCATTCGTGATCGGATGTCGGATTGACAAAACACCTTCCATGTATTGGCACAGCTTCAGAAACTCGATCCACAATGACTTGACTATCAGCTCCTCGTGCGAATCTCCTTCCTCAACGAGGTCTTTCATTGTAGGAAGCGGAGTGTCACAGTCGATACTATTGACATGCATAGGTCTTCCGGTTCCAAGACATAGAAGACGATCTCGTAATACGCATGCCCACCATATCCGTAGCCAGTGTCGTCGCTGAGGAGTGCCTCCGTTATTCCGGTGAAGACCGTTAGACTGAGCAAGACTTATTGCTTGGTGTATCCAATGCCAGGTATGCTTCTGGTCAACCATCGAAGGGTAGTAATGACTGATCATCAATAGTGCTTGAATCGATATTATCGTATTAGGTTCAACGTTGAAATTGTAAAGATACTGCGGTTGTCAGCTTCACAGTGCAAGCAAACTAGAATAAGATAGCATACCAGCACGCGCTTGTAGAGCACTTCTTGAGCATGTTTTCGTGACTGATAGCCAGCTTCCGTCAATAGATGCAGTGGAGCAATCTATGCAGTTAGCCTCATTCGTAAGTTCAGCCACATTCAAAATCTTACGCTACTGGCATGAAACAGCATTGCATGTAAAAGTAGCAGACTGGGTCCAGCTGTGCCCGCTTGAGTTCTCCAGTCGGCATTATTGTATTCCTTCAAAAACGCGACCCGATCAACAACGGGGAAGAACGGGTGAACGACTTTAAAATACCATGATATCATTTGATCCATCACCGGCTGATGCGGTAGCTTAAACACACCTTTCTTGTCAAGAAATGCGATTTCGTCAGCATCCAGCCTCGGGCCCGCCATGGAGGTTTGAATGTCGTGCTCAAGCAAAGTGAGCGGCACGCTAGACCCGGAGGCACCATGTCGAGCTGCCGAGTTGCTGTTGCTGTTGTGGTTGTGATTGTTGCTGCTGCCACTGTCATTGTCGTGATCACGCGCTTCGTCCTCTGCAGTGGGTATTCGAGCGTAGTTCTGGATGAAATGATAGTGTGGAACCTGGTGCAGGACTACATGCTGGGACAACGTAGGAGCAGGCGGGCCTGACTTCTCGACCGCTTTGACGTCGACGAAGACATCTGTATGAGCAACACGTCGTCTTCGACGTACGTAGTAGTCGCACCTCTCTGCAAAAAGTTTACAGTTTGAACACGGCAAGCCAACCTTCTCCACATCGCATTTGACTTTCCGGTTATGACAAGTCGCACACACCTTCGCTGCCCGCCGACTTTTTTTGGTCGGTGGCTCGTCGTCATCTGGTCCGTCAGACTTCACACTCGGGGAATCCTCCTCTGAACCCCTCGTTCGTGACGACATATTTGTAAGCTCGGAGCTATACGTCTCGGTCGTTAAGGTACAAGTCTGCTTGCTCTCTCTCTTAGAGGTCCGGCAATTCGGGTATTTGCCATCTCCCTTGCTTTCCCCCGCCATATGCCATACCCAAGTCACGAGTCCCTCATTCAGGGGAACACGACTAAGCGAACGACGAATTATTACTAATCAGATACAGTCAAGACCAATGTTCTACAGATTAGTTCACACGAATGTTTTAGTTTTCCGTAACCGCATTCAGATCCTAGTTGTATTATATCAAATAATGTAAGCGACTGCTCTCCAATTAACCGGCTCTGACTTCACCGAGTGCTGGAGTGCGCGAGCAACTATTAAGATATCCTCACAATGACGGACGATGGTGCCGATGGTACCGGATTTAGTGCCGGCCCTGCGTAGGACGAGATCACAGAATATACTAACTGGATGTATTTTACTTGCTAAAAGTACGCGTACAGAACGAAACAAGCCAAAGAGACGGCAGTTTTCCAAGAAAGAGAGATTATACCTTAAATAACGACACTTGTTCCCAATTTAGACGGCCGCGGTCTTACTTTCGTGCCATTCGGACGCCCCCTTCTCATCATCAATGTGCTCACCACGAGCCATTGCAGCTTCTTGCTCAATAAACATCTGGGGACGACTAAGTTGGATGGCAAGCTTATTGCGGTGAACAAATACGCTCGGTTTGGTTTCGAAAAACATGTCGATATCTTCCAGTGTACGGTTGGCAGTCTCGGGATAAAAGAAGTAAGTGACTACGACGAACGAGGCCGATATGCACAGCCATACGATCCAGAATCTCCAGCCTAGATTTGCAACTCCTGGTGGAGTGACTTGCACGACCATATAGTTGCAAATCCAGTTGGTGGCCATTGCGATTGCTGCCGCCTTGGTTCGCACTTCCAGCGTATTGATCTCGGTTGGATAGAGCCATGGCACACCGAGACAGCCAATGGCGAAGAGCGAGAAGAACACAAAGAAAAATGACACAGCAACAATACCTAGAGCGTGATCGTTGTGGCCCTTGTCCATAAACGATAAAGAGATCGTGATGATCAGGAAACAAGTTGCAATTCCTGCAGCGGAAATCATCATCATCTTGCGACGACCGTAACGCTCAACAAAAAAGTACGCAAATAAACTGAACACAAAATAGTTGACCGACCCGCAGCACGCTAGAATACGAGACAAAAGTTCTGAAACCTTGACTGCATGGATCAGTACATACGCAAAGTAGTATGAGGTAATATTGATACCAGACAGCTGATTCATGGCCTGCATACCGGCGCCGAGAACAATTCGTCTGGCTACACCGAATTTTGCTCGGCCAAGGAAAATGTCTCTCCAAGTCATGCTAGAGCTCTTCTCGAGCTCGAACACGGCGAGAATGTTGTTATACTGTGCTTGTACCGCCTCGTCGTCTTCAGGTATATTCTCGCCAGCCAGCCGGGATAGTACTTCGAGAGCTTCAGCGTTGCGACCCTTTTTGACCAACAATCTTGGTGACTCGGGTACAAATGGAGCCAACGAGTATAGCATGAAGCAGAAGAACAGCTGAAATGCGAGAGGGAATCTCCACGACGCTGGGCCCTTGATGAAGTAGAAGCCAAACGTGAGCCAGTTGGAAATCATAAAGCCAAATATGCACATGGCCATTTGCAAAATGACAAGTTGGCCTCTGGAAGTATACTTGGCAGTCTCGGATTGGTAGATCCCCGCAGTCGAAGTGTTAATTCCAGTACCCCAGCCAGCAACGACACGCCCAACGTACATCTGGCCCCGGCTATACGACGATGTTTGAATCACAGCTCCAACAAGACTTCACAAGCGTTAACATTTTGCGTGCAGACAATCTGAGATATACATACATAAAGGTTGTGCCGATCATGAGAGTTCGGGGTCTACCAGCTTTGTCGCCAAAAAAGATGGTCGAAATAGCACCTCCAAAGCATCCCAAGTTATATACTGAGGTCATGTTTGCAATTGTATTACTGTCCGGGTTGTTGAACTGATCCAAGAACGGCTTGCCAATGATGACTCCACCGAACACGCCTTGGTCATAGCCATAGAAAGCGAGTACAGTGCAAGCAGTTAAGGTGACCCAGAAGTTCAGTTTCTTGCCAGAACCTCCTAGGTAGTACTTTGCCATGATGATTGGTCGGCAGCACAAAGAGCAACGCTATACAGATAAGTGCTGTTAGTGCGTATCTATTACCACTGCAAAACACGGATCTTTGTGTATAGGGGCAAAGCCGAGCGCTCTATATAAGATGATAGCTAGATTGGGCTTGTGTCAAACAATGTGCACATATCGGTAATTTGAACACCAGCGGAGCTTTGGTATTTATAGAGGTCATCAACGACGACATATACTAGGGAGATCAATGCCAATGTGGCCACGCTGCATTTGTTTGCATGCTTTACCAGGTATCGTAATCATTTCTCCACTCTTTTGCCATCTCCATTTGTGCTTGATCGGTTGATGCTTCTCCACTTTGTAACAAAGTCTGTTTAAAGAGCTAACAATGCCAGCGCAAGCACGCCAAGCACTATGATGCATATGCCATTTTCACACCAGCAGAGTAGATGTACACTGTATTGAAAGCGGCATCATGAAGCGGGGGGTTCCTTGGGCATCACTAGAGAGTCCGAGACACGGCGCGCCCGGATCATTGTGATTTTTTTCCTTTGAGACAAGCCCGGAGTAGCCAAAACGCGATACACATGCCCTCGCCCGACGTTGCCCGACGGTTTGTGGGGGGACCCTCCCCTGAAAATTGCGGGGCTGATAATTGAGTACACGCGGCGGACGGGATCTGCTGACGCTATTCTGATAGCCATGATATGACAGTCTGGTTCCGAACGCGGCTAGTGAATAGCTTTGATTTAGAATTACAACTAGAAACTGGTGCGAGGCATTAGCGGGACTGGATTCTGTAAACGGCTGTACTGGAAGCGCCCTAAGAATCCCTAAAATGACGAACTACGCAATCCAATCGAGTCAAAACTTTATAGCCGGCTGAAATCCCAGATCCGAGACAAAGTGCTGCCTTATTTTTATTTTCTATGACCAATGGGGCAGTTAGCAAGCCGGCTTCTGACGAGAGCTTCCGTTGATGGATACGTAACGGTTTATTACTGGATTAGGTTTCTTCCGGATGGCGCCCAGCGATCTACAGTTCCTTTGGGGCGAGAAATTCTTCGGAGAATGAATCGTTTTTGATTATATTAATATATCACCGGCTCAAATACTTTATACGGCTGTTGCTATTGCTGTTGTTGTAATCGAACTATGAAGTTTCTGTGAATTTGCGACGGCGGTGGGGACAGACCCGATCTCCGCCCGGACTGTAAACGATTATCGATGTGAATACATACATACTTAGTTCACGGTAAAATATCAGCATCAATATGATTCAGCATGACAACACCGGTTAAATCGATTATTCTAGTTTTTGTGAGATAGTGTTGACCAAATGGTGCTGCGATAGCCGTATGATGATGAGATTTGCCCTCCAAGGTGGTGCTCGTCGGTGTTCCACGTCAGGATAATCCGTAGAAGACAGGAGAGGTAGTCCAAGATAAATAAGCCTTTAGACTGCTAGAGAACACAAATAGCTCATCTAACTGCAGTTCAGAGTGAAGTTCCATTTTGCGATTGTTGTACTCTCAGTAAAAATGACAGTGGCAAAGACATTATTGGATGCAATTGCCGAGCATACCACAATTAGCGTGGATACCATGTGGCCTGAAGGTATGTATCGTGTCCATGATACCTTCGTTTCAAAACTTGAGCTAATGATAATGACAAAGGCGCGCTAGAATACTCACCTCGTGTATTTGAAAATGCTACTTCCAACCAGTTTCACATCTGGTTCATGTTAAACAAGAAGCCGGAGCTGCTCAGTCAAGCTGCTGACCTGGCTCGTGAACATGGATACAAGGAGTCTGACAAGGAAGCATTTATCCAGCAAGTGATCAACTACGCGGCAGCCCTGCTTGGAAGTGGGATGCTTAAGATTATTAACGGAAGAGTACTGACCCAGGTCAATGCTGCATTTGCCTACGATACTGACAATATTGTCGAGTCTGCTCTGGGATTTATCAAGGCCTATGAGGATATCGGTGTAGACAGGTCTAAGGTCATTATCAAGATCCCTGCCACCTTTGAGAGCCTTAAAGCTGGCACGATCCTCAAAGAGACTTACAATATCGACACTCTAGGTACGATGGTTCACAGCTTGGAGCAGGCAATTGCATCTGCTGAAGCCGGCTGTATTGCTATCTCGCCATACGTTGATGAGCTGGCAGCCAACCTTGATGTCAGTCTTCTCAAAACCTATAAGAACTTAGCTGACAACTACGGTTACAAACTCACAAAGGACATTCACTACTACTACCGTGCCCATGGTATCAAGACACGCAACGTATCTGCTGCCATGATCGGACTCGATGTTACAGCCGGCCTGGCAGGTGTCGATGAGATGACCATTCCACTACCGTGCATGGCCAAGTTAGCTGCTACACCTGCTCCTTCTGATTTTGCACCAGGTTTGCCCGCTACAGTTGCTATCGGAGATGCACCGCCTCTTGTTTCATACATGAAGGAAGAAGGAAAGCTAGCTCGTGCAATTGCTGCTAACGAGCAAGCAACGTTCCGCATCAAAGATGCCATTGCCACTTTTATCAAGTACGACGGCTTGACTCGTGAGATGATTGAGAAAGCTTTGTTTTAGTCTATAAGATTGTTTGTTCTAGTTGAAGAGTAATAACTTAATTAGTTGGATATCGAGCCACGGCATCTTGTAGTTGCTCATCGCGACGGATCGCGACGAACTATAGTCGCCGACCGAGACTTCTTGATAACTCCGGTATTGCACAGTAGTATCTGTTTAGCAGACAGCGTTGAGGATGTGACATACTCCAAGCCTCAACTTCATTCGGCAAGTAAACGTGAATAAGATCCCCGTCACGAGCGAAGATGCTGTTTTTTTACCCGTTTCACTCGCGGCTGGAGCACATGCGTGCTCACGTATCCCCCCACACAGCCAACGCAACCTCAGCCGTACTCCGTCCCCCACAGACTTCTCCAGATTTCGGCAGACAAACTAGTATAGAAAGAGACGTACTGCCCGAATACCGGTAGGATTAATACATATCCATTTGAACGATTTTACCGGTTGAACTCTGTAGATAATGCCGATTTTGTGTTCGCTCGTCAGAAGCAATCCCGTTCGTCCGAACAGGAAAAGCAAAATCGTTTTGGAGAACTCGGCTGTCGTTGAGTGAGTACGAGCAAAAAATATGAGGCTAGACACATGACACATGATCAGCTCGGTTTTAAGCCATCAAGAGCATTGTAGTTTGCGTTGTTCTTGGCTATGTTGGTTGGCGAGTGGTGTCCAAATCTGGAAGCGTTCCGTGCACGGGATTACCAGATGGTAAAAAGTGTGGACGGGTGCTTGTGCGGATCATAGCTATTTGGGCAGGATTCTCATTTTAGGCGTGGCCAGGCGTAATTAACGGCAGTATCGGCTGCTGTATCTTTTATGCAACATGTAGGGCTGTGTGTGCCAGTCGTTTACAGAGGCATTAAAGCTGAGGTGGATGGACCGTTCAGTTCTTTCTGTCTACATCGATCAGTGTTGTGTGATCTAGCAAACAATTCCCGGACCCGACCAAAACAATGACCGGCAAGGTAAGTGGTCCCTAATGTATCACTGAATAGCCAGCCATTAACTTGATGATAGAATCCTGCTCTAGTGCTACAAAAAGTTGGCAACTTTGCCTACGAAGATTATCCTGTACCACTGGCAGAAGGTCCAACTGATGCAATTATCCAGATCAAGGCTACAGGGATTTGCGGTTCCGACGTTCATTTCTATACGCACGGGCACATTGGCGACTTCTACGTCAAGAAACCACTTGTGCTCGGTCATGAGTCTGCCGGAATTGTTGTGTCGGTTGGTTCGGCGGTCAAAAATTTGAAGCCTGGCGATCGTGTATCGGTAGAGGCTGGTAGACCGTGCAAGAATTGCAAAGACTGTCTTGATGGGTTTTACAACCTATGTGCTCGCATGGAGTTTGCTGGTACCCCGCCTATTGACGGAACTCTGGCAAAGTACTTCCGTGCTGATGCAGCATTCTGCTACAAACTACCTTCAGACATGCCATTCGAACATGGTGCGCTGGTTGAGCCTATTGCTGTGGCATTGCATTCACTCAAGCAGTCGCAGATTAAAGTTGGCTCCAGTATCGTTGTGTTTGGAGCTGGTCCTGTGGGATTGATGGTCGCCGCCGTAGCCAAGAAAGGATTCAACGCCAGCCACGTGGCTATTGTCGACGTCAACCAAGACCGTTTGAAGTACGCCAAGAGGGAGTTTGGAATTGAGACATACTCGTCTCCAAAAGGTAAATCTACGAAGAATTGCGCTGAAGATCTAAAAAGCCTGTTCCCCGATGTCATCGCCCAGCGCGGTTACGACTATGCGATCGATGCCACTGGCCATCCCATCTGCACCCAAACCGGCATCTACTCTCTTCGTCCCGGAGGTACGTTTGTGCAGACCGGCATGGGTGCTGACATGGCTGAATTACCAATTGCTGCCATTTGTATTGGTGAGATTACAGTTAAGGGCTGTTTCAGATACAACAGTGGTGATTTCTTGGGGGCCATCAAGATGATTCAGAACGGAGTGATTAATCCCAGAAGTTTGATCACCGGCAGAGTTGCGTTCGAGGATGCGATCGACGCGTTCGAAGCGGTTCGTCGAGGGGAAGGCCTAAAGACCATAATCTGGGGTCCTTAGTAGTAAGTTGCACCAAAATGTAGTCTTTATATAGTTATCAAGATTTACATCACCCCATACTCCTGTCCCAATAATACTCATAAACACCTCGAACAAGCCTTCCTTGAATCCCAGAACACCAAAATTAATCTGTCTTTTTCTAAACTGTAAGCGGCACTTCACTCTCTCTCGTAGAGCTGATGCCTAATTGCCGTATACACTCATTCCCGATCCCACTGGTGATAAGTGTCTCTGGGTGCGTATGCTCAAGATACGTTTTGACACCTGATTCGGTAGCTGCCGTGTCAGTAATGTCTAAATAGTTTAATTTCTGTAACCGTGTAAGACTCAAAAGACATTCATCGGTAAACGAAGAACTGCCAGACACCTTGAGTTTCTCAAGGTCTGAGCAGGTCTGAACAATTTGATCAGTAAGATTCGAGCCAACAACTATTGCCTCCCCGAGCTCAAATCGATCAAAGTGGAGCTGCGGACACGACTGAACAATAAGCACCTTCACACCTCGACAGCGAACTAGCAAGTCGACAAGTCTGGCATTTGTCATTCTAGGCTCATGCCCCGAGATATCTAAATATTCAATGCCCGCATATTCATTCTCTGCCACTTCTTTTACGGTCATAGCTTCTAAACGAGACCAATGGCGCTCCATGCCGATTTCTGGCTCGACAACCCGGGGATCATCGATATAACCCGAAACGTTACCTTCAGCATCATAGAACACGCCCCGTGGAGTAAGCTGGGATTTGCGTAATACTAGTTTACAGCACGATTCGACAAGAGTAGGCATTTTGTCAACAATCGAATGCACGAAACTAAACTCTTCCAAGTGCTGGTTATGAGAGAAATCCGACCGTTCGATCAAATACCCATAGCTACCCCGCCCACTAATGTGAATCCGGTCGGCTCGGAATACTTTGAGATTTGGCATCCATCGCAATGCTACATCCAAGCACTGCTGATCTAGATTGCGACGACTGACCGCGAGGTTCTGGCTGCTGTTGCCGCCGCCCAAGGACCAAGTGTGTAACTTTGGAAGCGCCTTAAAATCAACCGAAAACGGGAGTGACGACATATCCGGCCAAATCACAAGCATCAGCCTGTCCTGTCGAACTGGACAGTGTAACTCCTCCAAGTTTGGAAATCGAACCACAAGAGGCGGTCGACTAAGGAACGTGACCATGGATGGAAGGACATCAAACGACACAGTTAATTTTCGAAGATTGCCAAACACATTTAAAGGCTCATCTGTAAAAAACGAAAACTGCTGAAACACAAACAGCGCACCGTCGTCAGGTAAGCCTACACTAGTCACATTCCTGACTAATTCTTTGGACTGTTCGAGAATCTCCATACCCGTCTGGCGTCGTTGCCTATCATCGCTCCAAATCCCTTCTTTATTTGTATCCAAAAAAGTCACCAAATCACGTTCAACTTCCGGACCAGGCTGGACCCGTAGCAACATTATGGTCATGAGCACCGACGTACGTATGAAGCCTAGCGGTGCCCTAGCAGTCGTATATACCTCTTCAGGTCCACCAGGCGCAGCTTTGAGCATGCATTTGATTAAGAAATCATGCGTCAAATGATAACCCTCACCAAGCCGCGAGAAATCAAGTGCTCTGTATGCTGCACGGGAGCCAAGGTACTTAGCCACGGATGAGTTCCAATGTTTAGACACTCGAAGCAAGTTCCGTGTGGAAGGATAGGGGATGTAGTCAAGAATTTCTTCAAGCAGCTCCGGAGGAAAACACGCAGCCGGATCAATTCTTTTTGCCTTTTCCTGAATTTCTGTGCTGATTGCTACTGTTTCTCCGCTCGGTTCGACTTCAGTGATGACTCTATCTGTTGGGCTGGCAGCAGCTGGGATAAACTGGCTGCCTAGAGGCGTCACGTCAGCCCATGGATTGACTTCTTCTTCGTACATTTGAGATTTCGTCGCAGCATTTGCTGAAGACGTCACAATCTGCTATCTGACATTTATAACTGCAGTGGTAGCGATACGATTGTCAGTTCACGTTAAGTTCACGTCGAGATCCCTGCCAGATTGGTAGCTGTATATCGGGTGCGGCTACCTCGTGGACCATGTGGACCGTGCGGATTTCCAAGTACGGCGAGACCTTCAGCAATACTACCGAAAGCGCTGTGCCACGACCAGGTCCCGCCTATCGAGGAGCTAAATACGTATCATCCATAGCTTCCCTATAGTATTTAGTTCACTATAAGAGATGTCTACAGGTTGCTTAGATCTCTAAATCGCATTTGTGAAAAACATCATTTCAAAATCTCTCGTCTATATCGTTACACCATATATATATTGGAACAATCCAACTGATCTCTAGACTACTAGTTTCTCTTTACGTCGAGTCATACGGACCATGTGCGGTCCGACTGGAGTTAAAATGCCACTACCGACGTAACCATCGTAATGAGCTTCGGGAAGCTCACTTACGGGCACAAAGTCGAAATTCCACAGCATGTAAGCAACTTGTGCAATAGCTTCTACAAGAGCCAAGTGGCGGCCCGCGCACTTTAAGTTAGTGACATATAGGTAGTATAGTTCAAGATAGTTGCTACTTACAACATGGTGACCTCCGCCCCACGCAAGATATGCCGTGTTCACGTCAGGATTCAGCAAATACTTGTCCTTGTTTTCGGGCATAAACCGTTCTGGAATAAACTTCATTGGGTCAACATACGATTCTTTGCCCCAATGAACCATGGCGGAAAACATTATCACGGCAGAATCTTTGCGCAGCCTGAATGGCTTGACGGAGCCGTCAGCTTGGCCAACGTTGATTGTAGTGTCTTGCATAACCTGGCGACTTGGTGCCAAGCTCCCATACCGTCTGGTAGCTTCTTTAAAACATGACTTCATAAACTCGTCCGTAGTGAGTTTCTCCCAGTCGAAATCATCCTGTTCTGGGAGACGGCACTCCACAAGTAATTTTTCCACTCTAAGCTTAAGTTCCTTATCCTGGACGATATGTGCCAAGACCCAGTATGCGCAGGGCACAGAGTTGGACTTGCTCGCAAACAATATTGAGAAGAAATATCCGGCAATATCGTGAGGAGTGTTGTATGGCGATTGCTCAAACAGTTTCATCACATCTTGTACCAGCGGCGACAATTGCTCTCGGTCAGGATTATCGAAAAACTTGGCTGTTATCTTCAGGACTTCATCTCTTCCCCAAAATCCGTCTTTGACAAGAAAACGCGGGTATCCCATAGTCATCTTCAGCATTGAGTCGTCGAATGTATAGTACGGCTTGTACGTTTCCTTGGCTGGATATTGCTTGCTGAACAGTCCCGCTGACGAAGCGTGGAACATGTGATGTCGACACATTTCGTAAAGATCTAGCTCCTCATCAAAGTCATCGGAATACAAGGTCTTGTTGTTAGCGAAGTCGCGGAAACTGTCACGAATAGCTCTAGAAATCGCTTCGGCCTTGGGTTTGGACGCAAAGGTGGACACAACAGTTTTCATCAGTTGTCCGTCAAATTTCGCGTCATCGATAACCTCCTGTCTGCGATCAAAAAGTTGCATTTCAAAAAAACGGATCATTGCCTTGAACGACAACTGGCTTTCCCTCTTGAGCAAAGCTTCCTGGTTTCCACATTGAGGATCAGACAAGATGATAAGTCTCCGTCCTGCAACGTACAAAGTATAGACCCTACCCAATCGCTCACGAAGCCCGAATAGAGTGTCAACTTGTCGAGACATAAGTCCGTATCCAGCTCCCAGAAATGGAATGTTGCCTTTAAACAATGGCGGTTCGTCAGGAGACGCCGTGATCACAAAATAATGATATACGAACGCGCTCACGATACAGACAGCCAAAATGGCTACCAACAGCTCGACAACAAATGATGCCATCTTGTTTGAGCTAGCGGTAATTATTTGCTCAAACTAAACTAGATAGCCCAGGTAGCTTGTAATTGACCGAGTCCGACAGATGTGCTTCCTATATAAGATCGCACGTACGCTATCATACGCGCTCCTCCGTAAGCAGCTTCCCACACAAATCCATTTGCTCGGTTATTCGCAACGCAAACTGATGAGGCTCAGGCGCAAGCACTTCCGAACTCTCGTATTCGGACCCCCTGAGTGGTGGTCTGTTTTGTGTTCCCCCCCTTCCCCTGGGAGGCTGAGAGTGAGATTGGGAATGCGGAATGAGAAGAAAACGAAAAAGAAAAAGGCACGTCTTGCTCGGACTCCAGGTTTCGTTCCTCGGCAAAACGGGAGACGGTATCTCTTATTCGGTTGGAAACAGTTTGGATTTTGTGACCAGGCAGATTTGCGGGCAATCGCTGTCATTTTAGTCAAGTACTTCTAATCCACATTCTTCCTTAGCACGTCCAAAACGATAAGCTAATTCTAGTATTGATATTTATAGTAAACCACCGTCAAGTGGAGCAGACATCTATACGCTCGTAGAATTATCTAAGCCACCCAAGAATTTCTTCGCCAAACCATCCCATTCCTGGCCCTTGGTGAGTTTCTCCACCATCTTGACCAAGTCATAGTTGACTTCCTTGCTGATGACTGAATCAAATTTGTACCCGGGATGACCACGAATGTAATCTCTCATCCAGCTAGCAGCTGTCTGTAGTTCTCCGCTAGCACGCTTGCTGATTAGGTCGATGTATGCGTTGAGCGTACATCTCGTCTCAACGTCCACATTCATGCTATCCAAGTATGACTGCACCAGAGGAATCAACCCAGGTAATGACGACTCAGAATCATTACTTGCCTTCTTGCCATTGATGATCTCATTGATAGTGAACATATCATATTCCTCCTCTACCGGGATTTTAATGGGCTTATAGTTGACCTCGTCCAACGAACCATTGCAAGACGACCCGGACGACGACGCGCCATCATCATTCGACGACTCCGACCCGGTGCGTGACTTATTATCCGTCGCCACCGTGCTAAAAAGATCTTTTCTGAAATAAAACTTTTCATCCAGCACCGAGTTTCGGTGATGGGCGACTTGCATATTCCGGTCCACTTTCGAAATCGGAATATAGAAATTGAGGTTGAACGATAAAATCGCTCTGGTTACGAGAACAATGAAAATCGCGAACGCTGCGTTCTCAAAGTCTGTCACTTGAATCTCCATGCTACGGAACTCCACCCGCCAACCAATATCTGTACCGGGTGGCGGTGGCTTGAAACGCATTGTCTGCCAGTTAGTAGACTGGATATTTTCAAAATGGTCTGACGACTGAGTATCATTTTGATCCACTAATTCTGAGAACACGACAATCGGATCTCGAATGAAAAGGTGGGCGTAATGGCTTGCAAGCAGCTCATCCACACCACTGTCCATCAGTGTCTTTTTGATTTCCAAGTCTTGGACCATGTCTATATCATTATACTCAGGCCGCAGTTCAGTACTCTCTGAAATGTACGAATCGATTGAATCATATCGCGATTTTGGAATCACAAATCGTTCAGTTTTTAGCGGCTTGAGCCCTCGTTCTTCATCGGTTCTGTCATCTACACTTCCAGCAATCACATTCCACCGACAGTCTTGATCACTCAAGTAGCCTCTCCATGCAGGACTGGCGGCAGTGAGAGCAAGAAAGATGGGCCCTAGAGGGGCCAATTGATCATATAGACGTCGCGCCTCAGCAATGTCTGTAGCCTGAAACGTAATCTGCAAGCAACAACAGCCCATGCCAAATCCCATGCTGTCCATATAGATAGAGTCAGGCTTTGCAGCGCCATCTCTTGCGTTTGAATCTTCAGGATACAAATCTCTATCGTAGGGGATAGTGGGATCAATGAACGGACTTGGAGTGTTCTTGTCTTTAAAAATTGGGACATTCATGGCCACCTTCGATCCCCGTCGTTCACGAATGTTTGCCGTCAGTGTGGGAAAGCGCACGTGCGGGTTAATGATCTCGTCTGGAAGAAATAGCGATCTGCTGGCAGAGCCAGTTGGGGGATAATACGGATCTGTGAACTGGCCCGGTACTCCAAGTCTGGGGAATGATGCCAACGTCACTGGGAACTCGTTCTCGTTCATATGCTCGTTTGCAATTTCACGCCGGCGAGTCATGTTGCTCTCAACATCCAGCAAGGAATCGAGTGTGGCAGTATAAGGGAATCCTGGAGTAGCCTCCAACATGTAACGACCATACTCAGGATGGAAAGTCGGCATTCTTTTTCCATTGCTATCACAAGTTAGTCTCGAAATGACTTCTTTGGCTTGACATTGTGATACTCACCCAAGCTGCAGCTTATCCTCAAGCGGCCTTTGCACTCGCTCATTTTCCTCAAGCGCCTTGAGAATCTCGGCTTGTCGCAGTGATAACAATGCATTTTTATTCTCATCGTCGTACGAAATGACCATGTACTCAACCTCGTCTCCCCATAAAAGGACGTCGCCCTTCTTGTCTTTGGTAGACTTCCAGATGTGCAGAAATTGCTTACCAAGTCAGTCGGCCGAAGTCCGGATTTTGCAAACCAATCGAAGGACAAGCTTACCTGTATTCCATGCTTCCGAACATGGTCGGCATAGTTTTGAACTTCACTCCAAGGAAGAGGAGTGCCTAGAGAGCTATTTCAAAGGTTAGTACTATATTCACCAGGAAGTTGATTGCCCAAAGCTCGAGCACCGTAGATCCGACATACAGCCGACCCACGGCTATAGCAGCTCTAGATCTAAAATGGACAGAAGCTGTCGAAATTTTCTGGAAACTCGTGGCAACATACAGTAAACCCATCACGAAGATCTCAAACTGTCAACCGCTAAGCCAAAAGGAAGGATACTGTAAAGGAGATCCCAGAGACCTTTCGGCGAAGCTTCTACCAGCACAACCTCAAAAAAGGTCAATGCAAGACACCCAGCACAGTCGGTAGCCACTTCAAGATTCCGAGCTGTCAAGCAGATCAGCTACCAAAAGTTGCAAACCAGCAAGATTGAGAAAGGCTGGTGGTATATCTCTATGTGCTCGAGTCGCTTGACCCATCTAAAAAATCGCGCTGCTTAGTGATTTGTCATCCCACTTTCGCCTCATCTATTCGCAGGGGTTTGTTCGCTCACAGGCGACGGCATAAGACACCAATGCGTTTGCTTTAACCGAAGCACACGAACAGGACACATTTATTAAGTTTCTATTCTTGGAATTATATAAAGATACCATCTTTCTCTATTTGTAAAGCTAACGAGGCATCAGCCGGAAACTGAGCTCGGCGCTGGAGTCTGGAGCACGGCTCGCTGTTACGGGAACCCCAAATTTCTTAGGTCATCGTTTGCATGTGCTATAGTGGTTTCTACTCGCTGTTCAGGCAGAGCTGCTTGAGTTAATAGCTCTTAACAGTCAAATGGCCAGACAGCCGAAGAGACGAGTGGTTAATTCTTCTTGAGCCTCAAAACCAAACCCTCGAGACGTCACCATCAAAAGGTATAGCAAAGCTGCCTACTTTTTTGTACCGGAGGTAGCCCGCCAAAACTCATAGTGGGCTGTACAGTTGCCATCCAAGAATGTAAACCTTATGTTAGAAACAACGTGTTTTTGCTATATAAAGCCTCATGTACCCATCCTCTGTATTTTTTATTAATCCTGTGGCAAAAAAATCGTTCGTCAACTTCACGAAAAACATTATGGCCAGTTAGAACTACATTTGTTAAACTGTGTCCAACAATGCAGATATGCTGTTTGCATACCGTTTCCCTGAATCCGTTTTCAAGATGGCAACGTGGCACATCAGCCTCAAGCTGAAAATCATGGGTTATACATTAGTAACTTTTCATACAGAAAATGTCATTACAGAAATGATCTTGCTGTTTCATTATATGTAAGCCGCTCAATGGGTGGCAGATTCGATCGAGGTCGTTACGGAACTCATGAGGTCTGACAAGTTCCTGCTATAGAGCTTTTATATCACAGTATGCAACTTCTAAGTCTCACACGCAGTAGCCTATGCCTGAGCGATATACGTGCCAGGCTTGAGATTGTCAACATTCAAATAACATCTAACGAAACATTTTTTAAATATTGTAAACGTACCTTGCTTTCTGCCTACTTTCAAAAATGGAGTATTTCGGGCTATCTCGTCAAAACAGAAAATGACGTAGGAAAACCTTGCGTGATGTCTCTCATCGATTGACTTGAAGTCTAGAGCTCAAGCATTTCTGCGCGTACATCTTCCATGACTGCGTTAATCGATTCGATCAATTCTTGTTTCCTAGATTGATCAGTAATGAGAAACGCAAGAGCTTGAAACTACTAACCTGCTTCTTTGCCGTTGGATATCTGTTTCAAACGACACTTCCGGACGCTGCGATGCCTGAACAAGGTATGAAAGTAGCCTTGTGGTCTACATAGTTAATAAGTATGTCACATCAGTGTTGCGTGGCAATTGGGACCATACCACCTCAAGTTTCTCTCGTTCGAGATCCTGCAGTTTCCGTACAAGGCTAGCTAATGCAGTTTGATTCAGCTGGAGTAGCAGTCGTTCTTGTCTAACTATATCGCTCGACACATCTTGAAATCCCTCTTGCGATATCCTGATTACTTGCTGAATCTCCGCGGTGGATATACTAAACCGGATCAGCCTATGTACGCAAGCATATAGATTGCTGTACCAACCTGCCGTTCGCATGATCCTCTAACGCACTACCATTCATATTGAGTCACTCTTTCAGCATTTTACACTTGAAAAAGCTTACCTCTCAAACTCATGGTATATAGCCGTTCTTGTAGCTTGTGCTGACTTGACTGTCTGACGTTTGTAAGTCAACATGACATTCCATACCAGGACTGCAGCTCACCTTCATGTAATCGAGAACTTTTTCTGGATCTGCTTCAAATTCCATATCATCCCCATTAGTGATCCCATTGGTAGACATTTTGAACTCGGCTGCCGGTGAATTTTCTTATTCAGATTGAATAATGCCGCCAATCCTTGAATGGATCTAGCAGAAGGTTTCTCGTCAAAGAAAAACCGGATGCCGCTCATAGCGCGGCTCAATTCGCAATTGGCCAATCACGAAAACTTGGAAAGTAAAGAACGCCGGTGCCGGACAAACAACCATTCGCAGTATAGAACCACTGTCAATTCAGACCTTGGGCATATCAATTTAGAACAATGAGCTCAAATTTACTGTCTTGCTTGAAGCTATCTGGCGTTGGCTTGCGGGCTGTCCAGGTATCGCGGATGTCATCGGTCGTTGCTCGACAATACTCGTCGGCTGAGCATCACGACCACGACCACGACCACGACCACGGTCACGGAGACCATGGCCATGGCCATGACCATCATGATGAAACCCACCCCGCACAAGGTAAGTTCATTTAGCTTTCTAGGCACAATTCAGGTGTTCGGCGGCTAACTATTTCTGTTTTCTAGAAATGAGCAAGGTATAGTTGAACAAGCGAGTTCTGGAAAGCTTTTGAAATTAAGTGTCTAACCGATGTTAAGAAATTCGCTCTGACGACTTTTGGTATCACTGCTCTGGGTCTACTTGTTTACAGAAAAAATCAAGTTCGTAAGGAGCACGCATACTCGGTCAAGTCAAGAATTTTCGTTCCTGACGTGGGCATGGAAGCATTGAAGAGAAATCTATAAGCCAAGTACATGAGGGATTGCTGTTCCTAATATTCTGTCTGATGAGTAGTTAGTGTCCAGTTGACTCTGGGGTTTGTAGTACTTGATATCTCCGCTTAATTTAATATGCATAACATGACGATGGCACTTGTCGTCTAAATCAACAGGCCGATTTCATAGAGTTGATATTTTACATTATACCTAGAATACATCCCAGATCACGTGTTCTTTTTTGTCGCGGTTAAATCAATCGTCTCCATTAGCCAAGTCTTTAGAGGCTCTGTTACAATTACACCATCCTCCGTCCAGAACTCATTGAATGGCTTCGTTACATTGACCGTGATAGACGTAATTGGGTTTGTTATTCGGACTTTGTAAATCGGATCATATTTGTTAATCGAGGATGCGATCAAAACCTGCGATGTTAGATATATCCATTCGTTCAAGCATGCATGCTTTCATGCTTTCATTCAGTCGTAGCTTCGAGCGATGTTTGCAAAGCCCTCCCTTACCTTAACATCCTTTCGCACGCCCTGGTAAAAAACTCCCTTCTCAACAAAGGAATACCATATCGTCAGAGCAGTATTGAGAATAAAATATATCGCAGCACCAAACGCAGTGGCCCGTTTAGCAGTCTCGAATCCGACTTTGTAGTCATACAGCGATGCAGCTATGGCCACAAAGACGGATGCAAATCCAATAGCTAACCGGACGTCAATCAATGTAAACTCTTGTGTGAAACTCTGATCATTGAGTATCTGCAGAGAATTAGTAAGTTCAATGTTTCAAGTTTACGAACTCTGCGCCGACACATACCTTAACGACTTCATCGTCGGTTGTAGCCTTCAGATCAGGCAGTGAACTGTCTGGTGAGACATTTGTCCCTCGACTTCACAATGAGAGCTTACTATTTATCAACTTTCGCCGGCTTGTCTTCTGGCATTTTCTTTTCCTGAAAGGAGATGAGGGCCTCCGACCTCGCTACACAGAGTTGGATCTGGCAATGCTAAACAAAATCCGAATGTTTTACAAACCAAAGTCGCGCTGCTCGCACACGGGTAAGGATTTTAGAAACCAAAAGTCGCGATTCAGGGACTCCGGACTCACAACTACTGGCAGGCGCGGTTTTACGAATTAATTCAATTCGCTGCGTTTGCGATATACCTTGATTATCAGCCTCGTCATACGGATACGCTGATGGATCTTTTTGTATCTCAATAATAATAAAAAACCGTTAGATTGGCGGTTTATGCGTTTTCCCGGGACTAGCCGAGATAGAACCGAACAATGCGGAATTGTGAATTAACTCAAATTGTCCAACTTTCTCAAAATTCCCAAAACAAAAAAAGCTTTAGACTGTTATTACGTCAACTTACGTGAGAACAAATATTATAAAATTATCATATGTCAATTTTACGCACGCTCACCCTTACTCCTTCATAACAAAAATTCCCCTCACCGTCTTCTAGAACTTGCCACCGTATGTTCAAGTCTAGACATACACGCTCTCAGGTTTGTACTATTCTTCTCCTCTTCAAGAGAGGATTCAATCTTCTCCCTTATATCCCGTATCCGGGAAGTGATGGGAAATGTCTTCACTGGGATGTCGTTCTCGTCTTGGCATAACGCTGCCGCCAATGCTTGACTTTCAGCCACAGAGTTCAGCAATACCTCAAACAGCTCTTTCCACAGATCTTGCTGCCAGTATCGTTTGAAAGTCTGCGTGATTCGGTAGTGTTTGCGTCTTCCGGGTTTAGGTTCTCCAACCGTTTCGATATATTTGCCAAACAGCATCATATGGACAATACTCGCCAATCCATAGTAATCGACTTGATAGGTCCACGGCTTGAGCTCCCTCATTTCATCACAGTCCTGAACAGACGTCTTCCAATCGGCAATAAATTGGACGTCATGCTTATGATCGTAGGCTGTTATGTCGATTGACCGTCCAAAATCAATAAGCGCAATACCTTTGCTGGACCATCCATTTTTACCCCATCTATTATACGGACCAGTGATTTTGTTCCCATCAAGAGACAATGCTGACATAGACGAGGACGAATCTGAAACGACACGGATCATGCAATTGTCTGGCTTCAAATCACTATGCAATATGCCCACAGTATGCATTACTTCAATTGTCCTCAATAGCTCGACAGTGAAGAACATACAGATAGACTCGTCAAGTCCCAGTACAGGTGTCGTGGAGGTCTTGAAACTTTCGGCCTTCACGAGATTGACAAGATCCAGAATTGTTCCCTGTTCGTTATAATCAAGCACCAAGCAAGATGTCTCTGCGAATATGTGTAGTTCTTTTGCTGCTACCAGAGAAGACAGAGTACGAACTCGATCATCGTCGGACACAAGAGCGTCGACACTCAGCCTACGCTCCAGCTCTTTCATTATATAGAACTCCCATGCGCTAGCCGGCTGCTCCAATTTTATAGCATACTTAGAAGCATCATCACTCTGCAAAAAATCATCTTCACTGTCTTGGCGGTCGAACATATATACTGGCGCAAATGCACCCTCGCCAAGTTGCTTTCTAAGAACATATGAGGTGTTGGACAGAGTGATAGTTGCGTTTGCAGATGCCTCCGTTTTCTTTGACTTGATGGAGCGCTTAATAGCTTCAAGCTTGCCGAATTTCTGATCGTGATAATTAGAGTACCCAGGCAATGAAGTTAATCGCGGGTATGACTTTTCAAGAATAGCAGACCGGATCGACGAATCCATTGGATTGCAAAGCCGATCAAGAATAATGGGCTGCTTATGCCACAAGTCTTTGAGACTGCTCATGACCTCGCTAGTTTTGATAGATACTGGTGAAAAGACTAAAGCACTGGTCAGAGTATGAGGATCCCGTGGACTTGTATTATTAGCGAACGGCGATCCAGCTTCTCCTCGTAAATGCATAGCTACACGCTTTGTAGAGCGAGAGACTGTAGAGCATGATTCTGTAGCTTCGACAATTGGAGTCATAGCTCCGAAACCATATCGATCGTTGGACATTTTTAAAAACACTTCGTGGCTAGGTGTAGACGGTACCATCCCTGGTACATTGGTAACATCTTGAGGGTAGTCTGGTTCAAACTCGGAAGGCTGCTCAAAACTTGGTTCCAATGAACCATGAGCAATCTTGGTATCGGGTTCGCTGCCTTCGTCATCTTTATCATCATCGCTCTCATGATCGTCTTCCCCGTCTTCCCCGTCTTCCCCCTCCTCGTCTTCTTCCTCATCATCTTCATCACCATCATCGTTACCGTCGTCCACATCTTCGTCATCTTCGTCATCTTCATCGTCTTCATCACTACTATCTGGAATTCCGGACGGAGCGTCGTCAATATCACATTGCAAAGGCTGATTGAACATACTGTAGATCTCATCAGTCGCCGCTCTAGTATGCATTGTCATTGTTGGGGATGCAGGCCTCTGCCTTGTAAAATCCGGTGAGTCTAGGAGTTAGAAAGAAACGGTAACTAATGAATAAATATAGCATACCTTTTAATAGTGCTGTTGTGGTTGTTGATCTGGTCGGAGTTCGTTCCGATATACTTGGTGACAGTCGTCTATCAGATCCACTTGCTACTGTCCCAGCTGCTTTTGCAGATAAAGGAGTTGTCTTCGGTATTTGAGCACGCAAAACCATAGGTGATTGCGCGACAGCCGTACGAGGTCGTGAATACCCTCTGGCTTTGGCTCGTAGTTCCGCAATTGATAACTCTTCGTCTGCACCTTCGGGATAGATCTCGTTCATGTTTACGACAAATCTCTCTTCGCGCTTTGGTTTCTGGGCAGGCACAGCAGGAATTTTAAATTCAGGTTGCGGAGGTGCTTGTTGGTGCGAAACTTCACTGTCTTTGAAAATACTTAGTTTCTGTCTCGTCGCTGATGACTGCACGTCTTGACTCATTTTCATTGTCTCGCCGGCCCAAGGGCGAGATTCCATGGCATTTTCTTTGCGACGTTCGGCTATGGTTCCAATGGATTTCCAGCCACTTGTAAGATTTTCTGAAATTGAGCTAGAGCTTTCGGGGTCGGCAAAAATTTCGAGTTTCCCTTGCGGCCTTCGTGAAAACTCGTCTAGAGATGACCCTGCATGTTGTGGTTGAGGATGCAGTTCCAAGCTTGCAATATCAATCTCTTTGGTCGCCAGTGCTGGTCTCACTGCACGTGATAGTGGTGAATGAGATTCATTAGGATCGGCAGGAGACGATTCAAGACGGTGTTGGAACTCAAAATAGCGTTTTCTGAGTCGTTCCACCGGCCGCGCATTTCTTTCAATCCCGATATTGAATACTTCTTGTGCTTGCATCTTTCGACCCGACGCTTCGAGAAAATGGGCGTATTCCTCATAAAACTTCGCTAGCTCTGAACCGATTCCGTTTTGAAATAAAAAAGAAAAAACTTCCCGTGTGTCGGTATATTTAGCATACTCAAGCCATACTTTGAGATATCGAGGATCGTTGTGATAGTGAGTAGCTTGTAAAAATCGGGTAGTACACTGTTCGAGCAAGCTCACGAGGCCGCTCTCAACGTTATCACCTTGAGGAAAAGTGTTATGTGTCCATTTGATATAGTCCACCCAGACTTCGAGTGGATCGTCTAGGTCTTCCGACTCTGCAATTTGATCCTCAAACTGTCTGCGTTCTTGAGCGTGATCTTGTCGAGGCGCGAGGACAGTTTGTTCACTGAATGCCTTGGCCAGGGCAGTTGCTGAACGCCCCTCTCTAAGAGGCTGTATATTTTCTTTCTGATGCTCAAATGCATCAAAAGAGACCCCAGCAGTCATGGCTATTGCGACAACCTATGATTCGTATGTAATTCGCAACAAAGTACGGTGACCTCAGTATAAATTTATTGATCGCGTTGCTCACGGTAGTAGTAAAAAGGTAAACAGCACGCGTTGGCCAGACAACATAGTATGCATCACGTGATCAATGTGCGGCTTTAGAATTTTCAGTTTTTTTGGATCATCTGAAGTAGTCATGCCAAAAGTCGAGTCGTTGGATAAAGCAAACCTATAACTGAGAGCGCAATGGATTCTAGAACGATTGGAATTCTGGGCGGTGGCCAGCTCGGTCGAATGCTCGTCGAAGCTGCCAGTCGCTTGAATGTCAAAACGGCAATTTTGGACCAGGAAGGCGCACCTGCTAAGCAGATTAATTCTTCAGACAAGCATGTCAATGGGTCGTTTTCAGATGCTGCTAGCGTGCGAAAACTAGCCGAGGTTGTTGATGTTTTAACCGTTGAAATTGAACACGTCGATGTCAAAGTTCTGTTAGAGCTCGAGAAAGAAAATCCAAAGCTGGAAATTCACCCCGCGCCGTCGACAATTCAATTGATACAGGACAAGTATCTTCAAAAGCAGCATCTGATTGCCAAAGGCATTGCAACCCCCGAGAGTGTGGACGCTGAGAGCACCGAGTCTGGCTTGAAAAGTATTGGTGACAATTTTGGCTATCCGTATATGCTGAAGTCTCGAACACAAGCATACGACGGTCGGGGGAATTACGTTGTCAAGACAGAGGCGTCAATTCCTGATGCTTTAAAGGCTCTGCATTCACGACCATTGTACGCGGAAAAATGGGCTCCGTTTACCAAGGAACTTGCAGTGATGGTCGTGAGACAGATTGACGGTTCAGTGCTGTCGTATCCTACCGTCGAAACAATCCAGACGAACAATATCTGTCATTACGTTTACGCTCCCGCACCAGTAGCAGATTCCATTCTCACTAAGGCTCAGTACTTGGCTGAAAGAGCGGTTGAAACATTCAAGGGTGCCGGGATTTTCGGTGTTGAAATGTTCCTGCTGGAAAATGGTGATATCTTGCTAAACGAAATTGCACCGCGACCACACAATTCGGGTCACTATACGATTGATGCGTGCGCGACTTCGCAGTTTGAAGCACATATTCGAGCAATTTTGGGCATGCCTATTGCCAAGAATGGGCTCCAAATGTCTACACCTTACACAAACTCAATCATGTACAATATTCTCGGTGGAGATACGCCCAACGCTGAGCTAGAGTATTGCAAACGGTCACTGGTTACACCCGGAGCGACCATCCACCTGTACGGTAAAACGACTAGGCCGGGACGCAAAATGGGACATATAAACATTGTTGCGGCGAGTATGGACGAAGCCAAGGTTCGTCTGGCACAAGTTCTGGGTAACGAGGAGTCGGCCAGTACGAAGGAAACAAAGCCTGCGCCTTTGGTTGGTATCATTATGGGATCCGACTCTGATCTTCCGGTCATGGCAGCCGGCGCTCGTATTCTGGAACAATTTGGAGTACCGTTTGAGGTTTCGATAGTTTCTGCTCATCGGACGCCGTTCCGCATGGAGAAGTATGCTACGAGCGCGGCGTCGAGAGGTATAAAGACAATCATTGCGGGCGCCGGTGGTGCTGCCCATTTGCCAGGAATGGTGGCCGCCATGACCACATTGCCGGTCATCGGCGTTCCTGTCAAGGGCTCGACCCTGGATGGTGTAGATTCTCTTCACTCGATAGTGCAAATGCCTCGCGGAATTCCAGTTGCCTGTGTGGCTATCAACAACTCGACCAATGCTGCGCTGCTGGCCGTACGAAATCTTGCTGCCTTCCTACCTGAGTATCAGCTCAAGCTGGAGCAATACTCAGCCCAAATAGAAAGCGAAGTATTAGCAAAGGCAGAAAAGCTAGAAACTATTGGCTACGAAGCTTATTTGAAGAAATAGTTAGACAATAACGAAGAATAGGATAAGAAGCGATGACCCCAATGAGCATCAGCAGTTGTACCACCAGCTATAGAATTTGTCAGTACAGCTTTGAACTGTAATTTAATATTAATTTATCTATCCACAGTAATAAGGCTCCTTTCGCGTTATATTCGGCAATATCGTTAGCTGCAGATGGCTTCTATTGACCGACTACTAGTAGGTGTTCAGCCATTGATGCCATTCCGGTTCTGGCTTCCATCGTCCTTCCCAGCTTGCATAATACACGTGCAGCCCTCGAAAGGCATTGATTGGTGCGCGCGGCTCACTTCTCGAGTTCAACACTTCGCTGTGCCCGTCGTCTAGAAGACCAAGACTTTGACACGAGGACGTTGTAGCTGTCCCCACAGTCGTATACCGACGAACAGATAGCTTGCGCGAGTCAAAGTTTTGTGACTGCTACAAAAGGGGACGACGAGGTTCTTTCGAAGCTGCTTCCTGGAGACTCCCGGTTTTCTTACCGCGACTTTGCAGACCAGGGCCTAGCCAGATTACGTCGCCACGACGGGCGAAGCGTGTATATAAACTAAAATCAACCAGGCCGGATACTTTGAACAGTTCTGGTGGATAATACGCAGGTGAATCGAGGCAGAAATGAAGTTTGGCCAGCAGCTGAAAGATTCGCTCATCCGGTAAGTCAACCAGGCTCTTCTTGGCCTCGCGCCGCTTAGAAGAGTATTTTCTGATAGCCGTTCTAGCGATTACTACTATTACTACATTGACTATGAGGGGCTGAAAGACCTGCTGGTCCGAGACCAGCCAGATGAGCAATGGACAGAGGAATACGAGGAAACGTTCGTGAAAGGTCTCGAAGAAGAGCTTGAGAAAGTGTACGACTTTCAAAAGCTGAGAACTTACTCAATCAACCAGCGCGTCAAGGAGATGGATGCGAAAGTCTCCGAAGCTATTCGGTCGATTGATTCATCAAACCCTGTATCCGAACATCAGTTTGAAGATCTTGAGCTTGATTTGGAGGAGATTCTTTCCGACGTACACGACCTTGCCAAGTTTACTCAGCTCAACTACACAGGCTTTCAAAAAATTATCAAGAAGCACGACAAGGTAACAAAGTGGATTTTGAAGCCTATTTTTGCCGCCAGATTGAATGCAAAGCCGTTTTTCAGAGATGACTATGATGCCTTGGTGGTTAACCTATCCAAGCTTTACGACCTTGTCCGCACTCGTGGCAACCCCGTTAAAGGCGACTCGTCTGCGGGCGGTTCGCAGCAAAATTTTGTGCGCCAAACGACAAAGTACTGGGTCCACCCAGATAATATCACAGAGCTTAAGCTTCTAATTTTAAAGCATCTGCCTGTCTTGGTTTTCAACGCGAGCAAAGAGTTCGAGAAGGAAGACTCAGCCATTTCGTCCATCTACTATGACAACCGACAGCTGGAATTGTACAAAGGTCGTCTTGAAAAGTCAGAAGGCGCGGAGGCCATCCGATTACGTTGGTATGGTGGAATGAGTTCAGACCAAGTCTTTGTTGAGCGCAAAACCCACCGCGAAGACTGGACTGGAGAAAAGTCAGTCAAAGCACGATTTTCGCTCAAGGAGAAGAACGTGAACGTTTTTTTGCGTGGCGAGTTTACTGTCGATCAGGCATTCAGAAAGATGCGCGAAGACGGCAAGAAATCGATCAAGGAAATCGAGAATCTCGAACAACTTGCCAGGGAAGTACAGTACACGGTTTTGACAAAAAAGCTTCAGCCTGTTGTCCGGTCGTTCTATAATCGCACGGCTTTCCAGCTTCCTGGAGATGCCCGGGTCAGAATTTCGCTTGATACTGAACTTGCCATGGTCCGTGAAGACGACTGGGACGGCACACCACGAGCTGGCCGGAATTGGCGACGCATGGACATTGGTGTCGATTGGCCTTTCAATCAGGTACTGGAGAAAGATGTAGAGCGTTTCCCATATGCCGTGTTGGAGGTCAAATTGCAAACTCAGATGGGTCAAGAGCCGCCACAGTGGGTGCGTGACCTAGTTGCTAGTCATTTGGTGGAAGCGGTACCCAAGTTCTCCAAGTTCATCCATGGTACAGCAACGCTGCTGCCTGACAAAGTCAAGCTGATTCCGTATTGGTTTCCCCAGATGGATGTTGACATTCGGAAGCCAGTCACACATGATTTCGGTATTGAGCGACCAAATAACATGGGGTCGTCAATGTCCAACTCAGACGAGCTTCTATCGTCGAACGGGGATATGAATGAAGAGGAGACTGCAGAATCGCCTGATTTGTCACGGCTAGAGGAAAGTGCAGATTACGTGACCGATGACGAGGCAGATGACGAAGAAGTCGCGGAGAACATCCCACTGATGGGAATGCGTCGCAACGGCCGTGCTAGAAGGCCTACTACTATTCAGGAGCAGTTTAATGCTACGATAAAATCGGCCGGCAGTATCGTTTGGAAATGGGCAGACTCTTGTTTTTTTGAAAGCGAGAGCTCTACTTCTACTGCCTCTCAACCCATGAGAGAAGTGACCTTTAAGGCTCCTCCAGGAAAATTGATTCACGTCCCTGTACGTATTGAGCCGAAGGTTTATTTTGCAAATGAACGAACATTCCTTAATTGGCTTGAGATTGCAATCCTGCTATCCGCCGTTGCAGGAAGTTTGAAAGCTTTTGGAGACGATCGCGCAGTAGCTGCATCATTTGGATTTATCTGTACTGCTGTAACCATGGTGATTTATAGCTGTGGACTATACCTGTGGCGTATGCGTGCGATCCGTAAGCGATTGGCTATCAGATATGACGACCAAATTGGCACGAGCATAGTTTGTTTTGCATTTATTGCCTCCGTACTGACCAATTATTTGATCCAAGTTATTTGATCGTCGGCATGTGTCATTATTGGTGTACCAGATGAAGTGATAGACAGAGAAGGGAGAGGAACTGTAAATTTTATTGTCAAAGTTGACGAGGACACATAGTATCATAGTAATATATCATCAAGTCATGGACAACCAAAAGCCGCGGGGCTCTGAAAGAAAGACTCTTGGTAGACTGTCTGTAAAATATACTACAATTATACTGGGAATAGGTTATGGATGGTTTTTTTGCGCTAAACAGTTAAGGGTCGCCTCTGGCTTGGCAAAAAAAACGCGTATCCCACTATCTTGATAACTTTAAAACTAGATAGCGGATCAACGGATAGCATGTGTCGCCTCTTCTGATATTCAGTTCAAATGGAGAATGATACAGTGCAGCAATTCTTTTTTATGGAGGCACTTAGTACGCAGCGTACTACAGTATCTACGTGCTTTGATAGTAGCAAGAGTAAGGATTAAGACAAATTACCATTATGTACTTCCATATAAAGATGCTACCTCAACCAATACAAAAAAGGACAACAAGAAATGACAAATCTATCTCAAGGCTGCATCACATAAATCGACTTCCTACTAAGTTTCTCGTCAAATAGATAAAAGAGAATCGGAAGAGGCATTAAAACGAGGCCGATACAGCCAAGTAAGGTTCCGGCCCACTGAATACCCAAGTTGTTGAACATCTGAGTCGCAAACAAAGGGAAACCAGCTCCAAAACTCGATCGTAGAGCTGTGTTAGCAGCCATTGCTGATGCGGCATACATCAAATAAGACTCAACAACATAGTTGATTGAGTTCAACATAATTAAAATAAGCGACGCTCCAATAAACAATCCTGCAAGAGCGGGAACGATCCAAGGTACGGCGTCTGGATAGGCGCCAGCCCAGCAGAGCCAGAACATTCCAATCGGAAAAGAGATGCTGCCAATGATTGTGCCAACCAGCCGCTTTCTTGGTACAACTCGTCCACCATTGGCTGTAATAGCTCGGAATACCATAGGCTCAAGAGAAAGTACGATGCCGCAGCCGATAAGCTCGCCCAAGACTAAACCGATATATGGGAGCATTCCAACCGCTGGTCCCATTTGGTATGAACCAATGAATACCAACGGGTACGCCTCTAACAGAAGATACAAAATACCATAGATGAAGGCAGTGTAAAGTGAAATTAGAAAGAGTTTGGGTTCCGTAAAGAGCATTTTGATCGGTCGGTTAAAGTTTTTTTCAATCAAGTCTTTGAGATTCAGTTCGATGTTTTCTTGTCGAGCCTGAATTGCCCAGTTACCGGTAGCTCTGCGAAGTCTTTCAGCTTTGTGGACTAATACAACGGGAGCATAAGACTCATCAATAAAAAAGATAACACAGACATGAGCCACGGCGCCCATGATACCAGTGATATACTCAGTCCATCTCCATCCCAGGTACGAATTGACAATAAACCCAGCCGCAATTGGCGCCAACAGAGGACCCACAAAGACAGAGGCAGCAAAACATGCCATAGCCGTTCCTCGCCATCTGTTACCAAATATATCTGCAAACACGGCTGGCACGACTGTGATGGTCGATGTTCCACAGAAGCCACCAAGGAACCGACAAATCATAATGGTTTGCAAGTCCTCAGCACGAGCAACAGCAAATTGGAAGACTGCAAACCCAAACGTGCCTATAATCAGTACGATACGGCGACCTTTGAGTTCAGAAAAGGGAGCCCATAGGAGCGGGCCCGACGCAAATCCGAGCACGTATAGTGAGGTGGAAATCAGGGCCACCGTCATAGACACCCCAAACTTTTCCGCCACCTGTCCAGTAGCAGGTGCAAATACTGCAGACCCCCATGCTGCACACAATGTAGCCGAGCCTAGGATGCCCGCAGTCTTAAACTTCCGTCGCACTTTCCAGTTCTGAGGGTGCTCTGGGTCGTCAACTCCGGTGAACTCGACAACGTACTGTTCTCTTTCGCCAGGCACCATTGGAGGGTATGGTTTGCCGCCTCCAAACGATGGAAGCGGAGTTTTCGAGATCTTGGGAACAATATAGGCACCTACGGTCTCGCTGGCAATCGAGATGGCAGACTGCAGGCGCTCCAGCTCGAGCTCTTTGTTCTCGTCGGCGGTGACTCCCGCATCCTCAGACGACTGCGAGTCATCCACGTACTGCGACGACTCCAGGTCTTCTCCATAGGCTTTTACGTTCTCATCCATGGCTGTGCAGACACGTTTTACACAGCAATGACTACAATGCCTCGCGAAACCAGAGCCGTCTCGCTCTTATCTTATACTAGAAAAGTCGCGCCCACCGATTTTCTGTGAACAATGGAGGTTTCTGCCGCGCTTTGTAATATCCGTTGGTACGCAACTTCACCGCAACTTAGCTCCGAGAGTCGGGATTTCGCCGCGGGCCGCGTGCACCGCTGCCGAGGATTGCACTTCAGGAACGGAGTTATGTCGAGCGGGACCGGTCAGCACGGCTAAACTACAGTGGATCCGAACCTCGGAGAAAGCGGTCGCTCAAGCTACAACGCAACGCCCGACGCTCTATCGAGTCTACATCAGCTTGCCGCTACTATATCATCATAGCCATTTCCACGCGGTAGGCCATTTTGTGAATCTTGCTATATTATTTTACGCGACGTGCGACATCCACTTCCAAAATGCGCTATATTATCTATGGAATCCGGTCCAAAACAGAACAACTAAAAACGAAGGCGTAGCTACACACAGCTTAGAAGTGAGGAACTCCGAGAGACGTCAATGCCATCACGACCACACTAAACAGACCCTCTCCAAGCACCAGCCCACTGGCGGTGATGACCAGAGTCACATGATGAGTCTTGAAATAACCGCTTGTTTGTCGACTGAGCCACCAGCCAGCGAGTCCACCGAGAAATCGAGCAAGAGTAAACGAAGGCGAGTTGTAGATGCCCACACCGACGGCTACACCAGACGGAATCCATTTGGCCCATTTTCGAGTCACGTATAGTGCCTTCACGACAGAAAGCACAGCAAACAAGATTCCGAACAGCAGAGCAAAATACTGAGCATTCGGAGGCAGTCCTGCGCCCGTGACTAGTCTCGAGCAGTCAATCCATACCACAGCTGTGGGGATGCGAAATACTGGTCCAGGGATTTCATACACCGCATTATAAAGTCTGTAGACAACAGTAGAGAGCACGATTGACCATCCGGTCCCGATTATTTGAGCGTAAAACTGAGCCTTGGGTGATGCGCCCAAGAGATGGCCCGTTTTCAGATCCTGCATCAGATCTCCAGCCTGCTGAGCACCGGCTTCAGCAACCCCACCAGCAATCAGATTAATCAGCACGGCTGCAGGATTGCTACGGGGAACAATGACCGCGAACATTAGCTGTGATATTTTACCGATCCCACTGACCGGATTCAGATCAGTCTCTCCCAGAGCACGGACACCAAGAACAGACAAGAATAAGGCAATCATAATAGCAGCAATGATCGCGTAGAGTGGAACGAGCCTGCCAAACACAAGCTTAATCGCCACCATACACAACACTGTCGACGCAACAAACCCACCAACGGTAACTCTCGTCGAGACAACATGGTTAGCAGGAGCGTCCTCTTCGTCTTCGACCTCCCCCTCCTGTGTCTGGTCTTCTATAATATCAGAAGAGACCGCCGGTACGGGTGGCAAGCTCTCATACTGTTCCCGTCCTCGTCTGACTGATGCCATGTACAAGCTCTTTCCCACAACTACAGTGAATGAAATCACACTGTCAACCACCATGATAGCCAGACTGATCCACAGGATCCATCCCTGACCACCGGTCTTCCAATCATCAATAGGCCCAGTTGCCCAACCGAGTTTAGTCGCCATGGGCGCCAAGATACCCCAGCCTAGTATGGCACCGACTAGCATAGATGTGACAGTAGGAAGACCCATGATGATGCCTTGACCAACGTATGCAGGAGAAGGCTGCAGCGTCCACAGCCAGTTTTTGGCAAGATAATTACCAAATATGGGCAAACTCCGAAGATATGGAACAAAATATGACGCCACCGTATAACCAGCCGAAATGTTAAACGATATAATCATGTTGTGAATATTCTGTGCGTAAGCTCCCTTTTGAGAGACCTCTGTACGTGCATGAAGTATATCTCCATCCTGATCTTCTGGTTCGTTTGGTCCATTTAGCTCATGCTCGACTTCGGCTACTTCCTGAGGGTTCTGATGCAATACTGAGATCATGGTAGCTGTTGCGCTCCCAGAGGGAAATCTCAGTTTTTCCTTAACGATTACTTGCTTCCGTAACGGGATTGCAAAAAAAACACCAAAAAATGCAATTCCAGTGCTCCATACTAGGAGTTGCCATGTCGAAAGTCGTACTGGCCCGCCTTCCTCCGGCGTTAAGAATTTCTCCAGAGCGGGAATGATACCAACTAATCCAAACCCAAGAGGACCTGTTCCGACAGCCACAGCCACACTGTTCATTAGCAAACTGTTGTACAGATGCGATAGGTCAGAATTGACGAAGAACATACCTTTGCACGAAAACATTCTCAACGTCGGTGAACGGATAGCTTAGGTACCTCTGGAATGACTTGAAAGCGGCAAACGCTAATAAAGCAGCCGGCAAACTCATCATAGAGATCCAGCCTGTCTGCAGGGCGAATTGAAAGTTTGAAAATAAAACAATTGAACTGACGTCAGCAGGCGGCATCTATGTAATTGAGCAACTGACCAAGCTACATACCCGATCCCAAGCCCGACAGCTAACGCACGAGGAGTGCATTGTGGTAGATCCATCTTCTCAGTTTTCGAAATTGTAGCATCATCTGCACGAGAAGTGTTTGACGGCTCGTACAGAGTCGACACCGCTTCTGGCGACTGCGACATTTTGTCTAGTCTTCGAGCACCACAATGAGCCCACTCGACTGTTCATAGATTAGTGATATTCTCAATTAGTTCAACCAACAATCAGAGCACTTACGATACCGTACAAGATCAAATGAACAAACGTTCCGGGAAGAAAAGATCCAAGAATATACAGTATTTTACCTCCCGTAAGACCTTGCCACCCAAAATTTCTCTGTTTAGTCATAGGTTATCCCTCCCATTTCCGCTAATCGCCGTCGACTTATCTTAATATACTTTTACCCTGCTGTCATCAGTGCGGCCCCCCCTCGACGCGCTTCGACGCGTTCGCTAGTCGAGGGAAGAAAAGGTTCGATCTACTCAAGACGATTTTGGAAAACTTGAAGTAGATCTAACTACACATTCTTTTCTTAACAGCACAAGAAAGATACATAAAATGGCAGAGGAAACAGTAATGTATGCTGATTTTTCGGGGCTTTTTTTGCTAGTATCCGATCACCCGAGCACATTTAAGTCTAACGACGATAGGGACGAGAAGGCTTTTGGGGAATTAGCTGACCTTGAGGCCGAATTCGAAGCTGCAGATGTCGAGATCTGTAGGTTTGACGAAAAGGGGTTTGTAAGGCTAATCTTGACTAACCATGACAGTAAAATTCACAAATGAAAAGATGAAGCCAGTGCTGGAGAAGCGCAAAAAAATCGTTGAGAGATTACCAAAATTCTGGCCGATTGTATTTGATCAGCTTGGGGAACAATTCGATCAGTATCTGACTCCGAGAGACGCCGAGGTGAGCCACATTAATTTAAAAGTACGCTCTATATGGAAGGTTTCTAATAAAGCAGGTCTTTGAGTATTTTAAAGAGCTAGATGTGGTTAGAGAGAGCGATGATCCACGGTCATTTACGATAACCTTCAAATTTGATGACAACGATTTTTTGGAGACAGCAGAGATTTCAAAGAAATTTACGTTTGTGCCTACACCAAAGAAAGGTGAAGGTGAAGACGATAGCGAGGATATCACAGGGGGCACCAAGATCAAGTATCAATCCACCAAAGTAGCCGTCAAATGGAAGGAGGGCCAAGATTTGACAGAGATAAAGGATGGCGAACCGTTCAGTTTCTTTACCTTCTTTGACTGGCAAAATAGTGACGACGACACTATCAGAGACGTGTGGGAGGATGCGTTCGAGACGGCGGTATTTCTGGCCGATGAAGTCTTTCCTAACGCGTCGAAATATTTCTCAGAGGCAATGGAGGAAGAAGACGACGAGGATGAGGATGATGAGGATATCGACCTTGATGATGAGGAAGATGACGAGGATGAGGAAGAACAGGCTGATTTACCGCCGAAGAAAAAGCAAAAGAACTAGACTATGTACAACCAGATTATATTAAAATTATCATACATCTTCGGCCCTCCAACAAAGTACAGCTCTATGACTGTATTTCCCAAAAATTTATAACACCATCGTCACCACCAGTAATTATCAGTTCCTCGTCAACTCTCTTTTCATTATCAAGCTCGCCATTGTATGCCGATGCTCGCCAATTCTTTGCGAATTTCACGGTATTGATCTCAAACACGGCATGGGCATCTTCCTCTTCGGCAATCACTTGCCATTCTCCAGGAGCAGTCTCTTCATACACAACAAGTAATCCGTCAGCTCCCACCGAAACTATACGTCCGGTGAGCCCACTCCAGGCAACAGCGTAAATTGGACCGCTGTGCTTCTTTGGCAAAACTGCATCTTGCTTCCAATTCTCGCTAACTGGTTCGGAACGAAACGTACTTGGAATATCCCTACCGCTTGTGGTACCTGAAACTGAAACTCTGCTCCAAACACGCACTGTCTCATCTGCTGAGCACGATGCTAAAAAGTTAGAGCTCCGAGCAAAAAAAAAAGAAACAAAGAACTTTATATATCTTATACCTATTCTTGCGTCCCCGTTTTTTGTACGCTTGTCAAAGTCTAGACACCAGACAGTAGATTTATGTCCAGTGATTACTGCCGAGCATACCCAGTCGTCATCGTCTTCTCTCCATAGCATGATCGTGTCGTCATAACTTGCGGAAGCTACTACATCTTCCGACGGATGCCAGGCAACATACTTCACATCTTGGGTATGGTCTTGGAGTACCGCCAGGCATTCAAATTCTTCGTTATCCTCATCCGTCTCCCAAATCCAAACACTCTTGTCTCTCGAGCATGACGCCAGATAGTTACCACCGTGCGACCAATCGACGCATTTTACCTCGTTCTCATGGCCTTCGAGTGTGGCAACAAACTCCCAGTCCTCTAGCCCAACAACGTCATTCTCACTCCGGAAACCAACATCTTCTCCATACCGGTCGCCATCCCTGATCCATACACCTACTGTGCCGTCGAACGAAGCAGTCGCGAGTACAGCTTCTGCGCCTGGATTGGTGGGCTTCCATGATACTGACCGTACACTTCGTTTGTGGCTCCCGTCAAGCTGTGCTACTGGTAGATAGGTAGTGAGACTGAAAATCTGAGTCGTCTTATCGGCCGATGCAGTAGCCAGTAAAGGTAAATTTGGATGCGACGCAAGACTCCATATTCTATCTGAGTGGGCGGGTATTGAGTGCACCTGCTTGATAGACGGCATTGCGTTTGGATTCGAATATTTCAATCCCAAATTTTGCTACCTGACAAGACCGAAGCACTATGAGCCTATCAGTATATACGCTCAAACTGGCGTATACCAAACTGTAAGATTGCGTGTTAATTACGCTACTCGCTCTTCAATCTCGACTCGCCTAATGTTTGTTTCATTAGTAAATAAAAAAATTGGTCAGTAGGTGGGAGTTCTTCGGGATCTTCGAGGGTCTCGAGCAACCCGGGCCGCGGCTGTTGGCGGCCCATTCATGAACTGCCATCATGACGACGTGAAATAGCGCGTCGCCATAAGCTTGTAATCTGAGTGGAGCATATGCTGTCGAATAAACCGTCATGACAGATTACAGAGGAGTAAGTGAATAGTGTCTAAATATGCTACTGAAACTAATAGAAGTCCACCGTCGAAGATCTCGATCTTCCGCCGGCATTCACGATTACCCCAGAGACCCCAGTATTTGATGCACTGGACATGTCGTACGAGCGATCGTACTCGTATCTTCCGGTTGTATCGATGACGCACAAAAAGCTGGTTGGATATCTGTTTGCAGAGAAGCTACAGAAGTCATTACCGTCTGGCGGCTGCGTCAAGGACTTTGTGACCAGGTTTTCGAAGTCAGCTCCGTTTGAGACCATCACTCCCGACACCCGGCTTGAAAAGCTGGAAGCATTTTTTGGCCATGGCCATGATTTCGCCATTGTCACCGATTCGAACAGGAGGTTTGTGCTTGGCGTAGCCACACCGGAAGATTTACAGAAGTTTGTCAAACGGCGGCCTTCGATTGTCCAGTCAGGAGGAGGCGTATCAGATAAAGCGGACGTGATCGCCGAAGGGGCAGCGATGCTATCGCTGTAGCTATCGAAACAGGATTTATTTCACTATTATAGGAAAAAAAAAAATGTAGTGAAACCCACGATGGCGAGAATAACGTGTCTGGATCAGTCTTCCACCGCGCTCTCGTTCTTGGATGTCTTGTTCAGCTTCGATACCGATTTGACAACCTCAGCAAATACGGTGGAAGCATTACCCTTTCTACCAAATGAACTGCGCCGTTGGTCCATGCCAACGGTAGGTACTTGCAGTGAGCTGGCTGAGGATTCTGATGGCGTAGTGGAAGGAATTGTTTTGACGGTATTCTCATCATCGGATTCGTCGCCAAGATCCAGGGCCTTGATCTTGTTGGCAAGCTTGACAGCCTCAATAGCCTGTAGAAGCTTCGACCTAGCATTGAAACCCTTCTTGAGGGATGGCAGCAAATCAGCCGACGTGGCAGTCTCGCCGGTGAGCCACTTGTGTTTCAAAAGCTCTTTCGCGGTCGCACGTTTGCTGGCGTCCAAGTTTAGCATGAGTAGCACGAACTCTTTAGCTTCCGCCGATACATCCTTCCAGTACTTTGTGTGGAAAATGACTCCTACTTCTCTGACTTCGACCAGAAATTCTTGAATGGTTTCCGAGCGGAACGGTGTGTAGCCACAAAGCAATGTATATGTGATGGCTCCCAAACTCCAGATATCGCATGGTTTACCATGCCCGGTACGAAGCAACACTTCAGGGGCTGCGTAGCCAAACGAACCTGCCATCGTCGTAAGCACCTCGTCTTCTGACGCGAGGGTCTTGGCGATGCCAAAGTCTGCCAATACCAACGACGAATTCGGATCTGAGGTGAGATAGAGCAGGTTCTCTGGCTTCAGGTCTTGATACTGTGTTAGCACTCAAAATTGAACAAGAGAACGCTTTAGTTCATCATACCTCTGTGTACAATATTCATGTCGTGAATATAGTCAACTGCTTCCAGAACCTCCGTAACGGTTTGTACGGCGTCTTTTTCAGTGTACTGGAGGGAAATCAGCGAGCGGGCTCAGATTTTGAGCCAGGTTTCCATACTCACCTTTCCACGTTCACAAATTCGATCAAATAGCTCGCCACCGGTAGCACTAATTATAAGAAACTGTTACAACATCCTCGCCAGGCATTACCTACAGTTGGGTGACAATATAGAACTTCTCCTAGACGAAAAGTCTTAGAACCCAGTGCAGCACGATCAAAACATGGAAACATACCTTGGATTCAAACCAGTCGCGGAATCCAACAATGTGGGGATGGTGGAGTCGTTTCAGCAGCCCAAGCTCCTCGTATACCATCTCTTCTTGGCCCTTGAGTGCCTTTTTTAAGATGATCTTGACAGCGACCTCCTCGCCACTTTCCACAGCCACGGCACTCTTTACGATACCATAAGTTCCAGCACCCTATGCAGCAATATGTCAGCACGCCATGCATACCAGAAAGCAATTGAGGGATCGGTTCAGCTTACGAGTACTCGGCCCACACGATACTTCGCCTTCTTTTCGTAGGAGCTGGGCTGGTGGCTCAACTTGCCGTAGATTGAGTAAATTCCAGACTGAACTGCTGATTGTGCCATCGTAAGGTTATCCTGTTCGAAGCTGTCGCACAGCTGACCGGCTGTGTCCGAAGCCCAGTGAATGTGAATCGAACCTATTTCACGCTATAGAGATCCCTTGATGCATTACCGGCCGCTTCCGTCGGCGCTCAATCATCCTCCTGGCGCCGACGCGCGGCGCTCGCAATTATGGATACCAGATTCCGGGACACTCTAGCGATGGCTGGGCTGAACAGTCCTCACGAGCTTTCCCTCAATAACTTTACAGTCTTTAAAAGGGTAGATTGGCAACTGCTTGTCATGCTGCTCGAGAACGACTTCGATCAGATAACTGAGACGGTGTTCGACTTTTAGAATTCATTTACAGAGAGAGAACCACAAAGAGGAGCAGTAGGGGTTCATGCAGACTCTAAGCCAAAGCCACGGCAGCAATCTGAAAGCAACATCGCTACGTTATCTTTAGAATAGCAGAAAAGTAGACCACCCCCCCCCCCCCGGCCTACATTGTTCGACTCATTGATAGATGTCATCGACACTCAACTATACATAAAGCCAATAAAAGCATTCAAGTCGACGTCATTTGACGTGACACAATAAAACATACACAGACCATTCCCGGTCCAAGGCCGAATTTCTAGCTTCGTTTCAATATCATACAGCAACTCATTTTGTGCCCGTTCGTAGAGCAATAAACTGTGTCGAGTTAGCGGCAAACACTCAAAATGGTTTTTTTTTTTTTTTTTTTTTTTCACAAAGCTGAACTGACCTCTCTATATTTTGCGAGATAGATTTTCAACGTTTCGGAGTAGTTCTCAAACCCGAGCGAAGTCATGGCAAACAAGATGTCCTCGCCGTTAACCGTCTTCCTTTTCTCGGCAGTGCACTTCTCAGTAGCTACAGTATCAGACACACCGATGCATCATGAACGGAGTAACAAAAATCGCAAGCGTCTTACCTTCACTGGTAATAAATGAGATGAACTCACTCACGCACTCTTGCATGCATTCCTTTGCCTCTTTGGAAATCTTAGCATTCTCCGGTAGCGCCAATTTCATGATTCGTGAAACTAGCCAATTAGCATTAAAAAAAAAGCAGTGAAAAAAAAAAAAGCAAAGCGTTTCAGTTGCACTAACCGTTGGCAATTGGCAACCATTTGTCCTGTTCTTTGATCTCGTAATCCGCACTGTACACATTCCCCATTTCGTCAGCATCCACATCTCCTTGCAACTCTTCACTGTTGACGTTTCCGGGTTCAATCATATTCAGGAGATTTGACATGCCATCTTGCTCGTCAGGTAATGACGAGTCTTTAGGGGACACCGACATTCTTATCCTATCAGCGGTGTGCTCTCATAGACGACAGACAGCTTTAGGGACACCCTCTCAAGATAGAATCTTCCGCAGTAACAACCACCAGCAAAAGCACTTAATCCCAGCAGGCCCACTAAAACAACGAAAAAATAGAAGCCGATTTCAAAAAAAACTCGACGTCGGAAGATATGATTCAATCTCGCCACAGAATACCCGACACCTCCTCCGGGCTTTGTTTTCCCGATCGTACATAGTCATCTCGAGTTTGCCTTCAGCCAGCCCTGGCCTCGGAGTGTTTGGGGGGGGTACGTGGGCTCAGGGGGGGGTTTGGGTCTAGTTCCTCTCCGTCCCGGCGTCACGGCGTTATGCCAGGCAGGGTCTTGTGTAGGGGTAGCAAGCTAAAATTTTCACTCAATTCATTATCATCAGTTGCTAGTTACGCAATATTAGGTCTACCTCGAAGCAAAACAAAAAAAAAAACCAAACTGGAAAAGATTTGGAAAGGAAACACACACAGTCTAAGCCCAGGAGAACGCATCCTCGAAGTAGTCAACCTTGCCTTTGCCCTTGTCGACGTTGTCGACCGCGGCGGATCTGCAAGCATCAGCCAGAGTGGCAGGACCGCATGACACGACAGCAACCGAGCCGGCAGCGTTGGCGACCACGTCTGAAACCACGGTGGCCATTTCCGGCCGCTGGTTGAAGAGAATCTTGTAGTTCGAGGCTGGGGCAACAACCTTCTCGTCGGCAGAGTCAGTGTCGGAAGTCTTCTCGGCAACACTGGAGCTGCTGCTGCCGACCTCGCCGGTAACGTAGACGCAAACTTCAAACAATCCGCCAGCAGTGATCTCATCAAACTGCTCCTTGACCCAGGCAATCGAGGATTGCTCGCGAACCATCCAGTAGAGAACAACGTGCTGCTGGGTACTTCTGCGCTTGAGATCGAGAGCGTACGACATCATGGCAGTGATACCGATACCACCGGCAACCAGCAGAACCGTATCGTATCCGGCAATCTGGAACGAGTGGCCGTAGGGTCCTTCGATCCAGACGTTGACCTTGTCGCTGGCGTCAAGAGAGCCTCCGGTCTTGGCGGTGACCGACTTGTGGACCTTGTGAGTCAAACCGGTCTCCTTTCTGGCAACAAACACGTAGTGCCCGTCCTTGTTCTCAATGATGGAGAATGGGTGGGATTCCCAGAAGTTGTGTCTGAGAACATACAGGAAAGCATACTGGCCTGGCTTGGCCTTCCATCCGTGCGACGGTCTGGCCGACACCACCACAGCATCGCCATGAGCAGTCACGGTGGCCTTGGTGTTAACACCGGCAGAAACAACCCGCGCGATACGCAAAAGCCGGTCGAAGCCCCAGACGGCAACCATGGCGTAGATGTACTGAAAGTATCCCTGGCCCTTGACGTGCTTCCACGCGAGACCGGTGAACACCATAACCAGCGAAATGTGCAGTACAAGGAACACCTCGTACCAGCGATGTCTGAAGAAGTAAAATGCCTGGAACATGATAAGACCGCCCATGATAAGGGCAACCAAACCGGCAAGGTTTTCTCTGTCTTCGTAAATCTCCTCGTGGTAGTAGTCGTATCTGCCTTCGCCGTTGTATATTCCCAAGTTGCCGTAAACCTCGGTGTAAGAAGCACCGTGGACAATAGCACAGAAGTACATGATGCGGCCGATGGCCTTGTGGAACACGTTGAAGGTGTCGAACGACCAGCCGGTGTAGTATTGTATGATATTGTTGCGGCCAGCGGTTATGTACAGCATCGGAAGCTGTCCAACCGCAAACACGGCGGCCTTGTCACCGATTAAACGCGCGCGCTCAATTGCCAGGGTGTAGTAAGTGGTCTGGGGACCCTTCTCAAGCTTGATATCAGCAAACAGGAAGACGACGCACATGATGAAGTAGATTGCGATAGCAAGAGTTTGCCATCTCAAACCGAGAGTGCACAGCTCAAACTTGCCGATCTTAACAGCCTCAACGTGCTTGCCGCCGAATGTGGACGGCAGAACCAAGTACTTGCGGATGGAAGTGACGATGGAGTTTGGCTTCGAAGCACTGCCACGGCGAGGATGGATCTTGCCGACGACGAGCTTCAAAAACGCGAACAGATGCAACAGTCCCCAGAAAGCGTTCAGGATGTTGACGTAGTTCTCTGCCGACCTGAGAGCATGGTTCTTGTACTGGCGGATATGGTAGTTGTCGGTCCACACCGTGGTGTTGAACTTGACCGGCTTTGTGACCACGGTCTTCTTTGTGATCGAGTCGCCGTCGACGTAGTCGGACAAGCCAATCTTAAGGTACTGCTTGTAGGTCTTGTCGAGCGTGACGCCGGCCTTGACGCAGGACTTGTTGAACGCCTTCCAGGCGATCTTGGTGTCGTCAGCTTCGCAGAGCGAGATGGTCATGGCGTATGTCTCGACGTAGATTGGCTCGGCGCACATGCAAGCATAATCGTCGTCTGGCTTTGTCGCACAGCCCGCCTCGGTCTTGTAGCCAGTCAGGGAGGACGACATGACTTTTGAACAAGGATTCTTGTACACGCGAGCCTCCGCAACGCTGGCGAGGCCCACGGCGGCTGCCGTGAGGAGCACGGTGTTCAACTTCATGGTCTAAACAGCAATGGCACCAAATCCACAGGTCTCGAACGAAGATCTCGAATTCAGCTCGCAAACAAAAAAACCTTCTCGCGAGAGGGGGGGGGAGATTCGGTACTTATATGCACGACCATGGCTGGACTCGGTTGACTCAAAGTCCAGACAGCGAGAGAGAGAGAGAGAGAGAGAGAGAGCCAGGCGGGCAAGCCAAAAAAAAGTCTGATTGATTAGAATCAGATAGGAGCAAACTCTATAGGCCCCAGCGTTAAACCAGTAAATGGCTGGAACGACGCCTGACATACAGACCAGACCGCTCGAAGTCGGTCAGCGAAGCGACGTCAAACTCGACAAAAGCATGGGATACCAGGTGGACGAGGAGCAGGTACCAAAAGCGTTAGCTGGTACCGCCGACCCGCAGGGAACAGCCCGCCCAGCTGGCTGGCTGGGCTGGCTACGGCGGCAGTTAGAGCCCTTTCGCAGTATGGCCGTCGGTCTTGCCTACTTTTGCGTCTTTACGGGTACCAACTCTGGTCGCTCGGGAGTGCCACCGCACTCTGTCCGGTGCGCCGTGTGCGAGCGACTTGCTGGATTCACTGCTGCGAGTAGCGCGGACCGCCCCTCGGGTTGCGGTGCGAATCCCGGACCCGGCGTAATTAGGTCGTGAACTTCCAGCACCGGAGGGAAAACAGTGTTTTCTGCTGGCACACCAACTCCCCAGCCTGTCTGAACAGATCAGTACAGACCTGGTTTGTCAGCCAGGAGGAGGCAGTCCAGCTTTGTTCTGCAATGGCAAGTAAG
Source organism: Myxozyma nipponensis (assembly GCA_030580395.1). Lineage (NCBI taxonomy): Eukaryota > Fungi > Ascomycota > Lipomycetes > Lipomycetales > Lipomycetaceae > Myxozyma > Myxozyma nipponensis. The sequence continues at coordinate 95,759 of JAKTSU010000005.1, forward strand.
ATTAAGACTCGACCTTGCGCAGACGGGCCCGCAAAGCACACGCTTTTACCCCATAGAAAGCTGTCAACTCGATACCGAGCCTGCCAAGCATCCGGCACCGACTGGGCGAATGCTTGTTAGGCTTGTCCGGCCAATGGACGCACGGGAATAGTAATAGCCAAGAAATAAAATTTACCGTTGATGACTGAGTGAAAATCTTAACAAAAGCAAATATTTTATTCTTATAATATGCAAAATGTTCGTAGTGTCATTGGAATGTATTACTTATTCGCCATAACATGTCTATCCTAAAAAAACGCATTTTGCGCCAAACTGGCCTCTTAGTGTGAAAGAAATTTGCAGGCACCATCACCGACTTTCGACCGAACACAAGAAGCCAACAAACCTGAATAAAAGAAAATGATTAAATAAGGTGAAATGACAAAATAACAGAATGACAAAAAGTAATAAGAAAGAGTTACGGAGGCATCAGCTTAAGCCCAGGTGAACGAATCTTCAAAGTACTCGACCCTGCCAACGCCCTTGTCGACATTTGCTGCACATGCTTGACGGCATTCATCCAACAAACCACTGGGACCGCACGACACGACGGCCACTGACGCACGGGCGTTCGAAATGGTGTCGGCGATGTATGCGGTGATGTTGGGGCGCTCGTTGTATGTGATTGAAAGCGTGGAAGATGCCGGAGACTCTGATCGGAGCACCTTCTCGTCGTCAGATGAGTTGTCGAGCGACGAGCCATCAGACAGCTTCTCGTTCGCACTGCTGGTCTTCTCTTCGCCAGTAATAAAGATCTGGACATCGATTTCGCCACCGTGACTCACCTCGTCCAGTTGCTCCTGGACCCACGCAAGCGCATGTGCGTTGCGGACAACCCAGAGCAAGGTAACATGCTGCTCGGTGCCCCGACGCTTGGCGTCAAGAGCGTACGAGACCATGGCAGTGATACCAACACCACCAGCAATAAGAAGAACCGTGTCGTACCTGGCGACGGGATAGGAATTGCCGTACGGTCCCTCGATCCACACGCGGACCGACTCGGCGGTGCCCTCTTTGGCGGTAACCGATTTGTGAATCTTCCTGGTCAATCCGTCGTACTTCTTGGCAACAAAGATGTAGTTTTTGTCCTTGGTCTCGACAATCGAGAATGGATGGGCCTCCCAGAAGTTGTGACGCAAAATGTACAGGTATGCGTAATGGCCAGGCTTTGAGCTGAAGCCGTGGGACGGCTTGGCCTTAACGTAGATGGCATCCTCATGCGCAACAACGGTCGCCTTGGTGAACACACCTGCCGAAACAACACGAATAATCCGAACCAGCCAGTCGAAAGCCCAGACCGCCACCATAACGTAGGGATACTGTTGGAAGTTGTAGGCAACGACATGCTTCCAAGCAAAGAACGAGAACGCAATAACAAATGCCCGATGGCCCAACAGGAACGTTTCGTAGAAGTAATGTCTGAGGGGGAACGCGGCGAAGATCACGACCGCAAAACCCACCACGAGCGCGATAACACCGTAGAGGTTATCCCTTGTATCGTAGATTTCTTCCGTGTAATAGGCCCAGTTGTCGAGGCCCGAGTAGGCGCCGGCATGCAGGTAGTAGTAGACGTAAGTCATGCCGTGCACGAACGCTTGCATCATCATTCCCCGAGCCTGCGCCTTATGGAAAACATTGAAAGTCTCAAATGACCAGCCGGTGTATGTCATCATGACATTGTTTCTGGTTGCAAACAGGTACGTAAGTGGCAGCTGAGCGGCAGCGATGATTGCCGACTTGTCACCCATAAAACGAACCCACTCAAGATGATTGGTGTAGTAGGTCGAGTTATCGACCAGCCTGATATCGGCAAACAAAAACACAATCGATAGAATGTAGTAGATGGCAATAGCAACCGTCTGCCATCGGAGAGCAATCGACGTGATCGGGAACCCTTTGACCTTTATCGGAGTCGCATGGCTGAATTTGAACGTTGCCGGCAGAAACAAATACTTGCGAACGAAGGTAACGATCGGCCACGGCTTGGCGTTCTTTCTGGGAAAGATGTAGCAGGAAATCAGCTTGATAAATCCGCAAAATGACAGGAATCCCCAGTACAGATTGAGAATATTGCCGTACGTGTCGGCGGTGTTCAAGCCGTGGTTCTTTGCTACCCGGGTGCGGTATTTCGACAATAGCGCCTCGACATCCCCCAGCACCGGCTTGCTGACCTTGGTCTTCTTTGTGACGTTGGCCGACACGTAGTCAATGTAATCTTCTGATGCAATCTGGGCAACCTCATACACGTCGGTATTGCTGATGGCAACGCCGGCCTTCTTGCAACTTTTCATAAAGTCTCCCCATGCGATGTCAATATCAGCAGCGTGGTCGTAGCAGACATTGACAGTGTTCAGAGCATACGACTCGACCCAAATGTCTTGCGGACACAGGCACGAATAGTCATACGCTTCGTCCTCGCCAATCAACGGGCAAGTGGTGTTGGTCTTCCACAGCTTGAAGATGCCAGTCATCGCACGTGTGCATGCGTTTTGTTTGGATCGGGCCTGAACCGCTCCGAACTGTGCCGCCAGAACAGCAAACAGAAGTAGCGAGAACCTCATCTTGTCCTGATTCGAGATAAAGAAAGCAGGGTTGGCTTATTCGCTGGCAGAAGCCCCCTCAACCACATATCACCGGCAGACTGCTCAGGTTATATATATGCATAGTTTGCCTGTCTGTCTGCTTGCTCGCTCGCGAAAAAGAAAAAAAAGCGGCAGGTGGCGATTCTGGTTCGTACCCTGCTTGTACTGTTCCAACCAGCCTTCGTTACCGAAGGCTCCAGACTTCATTTCACCGTCCTGTGGCATTGGGCTGGTATCGTAGACTGGTATATTCGCGGACCAAGTCTAACAGGCCAAGACTTCAAAGTATCGAGGTGGGAATATATCGCTGCCAAGATGCGGTACTCAGAACTCTGCTTGCCGCACATCGGCCTGCCAGTCAATTATTAGTGAAATCTGGCAAGTGCTTTGAACTTTTTTTATTTAAAGTATGTAGTTGGCCATTTGACAGGTTTGTTGGTGACGGGTCAAACATAAATTTTTGGTTTGGTGGTCCATCTTCGCCAATGTAAACGCGTCCGTTGCAATTAAGGTCTCGACTGAATTCCCGCCAAGAACTGGCAAACGTGTTTCGCACACCACTTCGGCGCTGCTGCTGTCAGTCTGCAGAAGGACTGTGTTAAGAGCTATTACATGCAGGATTTGCTAAACTCTAACGATGACATGTTGGAGCACCAGGCTGTACGCGTATGATTTTATTGTGGTCGAGGCCCTTGCAAAAGCAGCACTCGACGGAGACCACGGATTCTGCCGCACAATGAAAATCATCGGCTGCCACCGACAGATCATCACCGTGCAGAAGATAAACGAGTTTTAGAGCAGGCAGCTAAAGGGCAGATTTATTGTATGGTAAAAATTGCTAGTCGGAAAGTCTGCAAGATGAAGCAGGCAAAAAACGGGGCTGTAACAGCGAAAATCAAAAAAAAACATGCACATCGTTTTCGACAGTTTACACCACTCGCTTCAAACCTGATACACGAGATTCAGATAACGCAGTTTGCACTACCCAGAAATGCCAAGTCTTAGAAGCGTTTTGGCTCTTTTATTTTATTTTATTTTTTTATGTTGAAAATGCCATGCCGAGAGAGTTGCGACTGTTCGTCAGTCGGCCGTAATCAGATAATCAGATCCGATAACTTTACCACCAGCAGGAGAGACATATCATTCACCGCTGACCCTGGCACGTGACCCTAGTTTTGAGGGAGGGAGGGGGGGGGGGCGGACAATATCTGGATCTACAGTTATCTCATCTTATCATATAGCTAGACGCCTCTTGGAGGCCCATCCTGCGCGTGAATAGAGATGACTGAACGAAGAATTTTTTCTGTGCCGGCTTGTTGTGTTTAACTGTATGCACGGCGACAAAGTCCATGCGCTGCGGATAGGAGGCAAGTTTGAATCGGAGCATAAGCAGCGGGTTACTGTAGCACTACGCTATGCAGACGCATCATTCGGCAAAAGACGTCTTCTTACATCGTTCCCAAATAGCTCCGAACATTTTGGTAAAACATCAAACTGCTCGCCCTCCAAGCGCATCATCATCTTCGTCTAGAGGCACCATTGAAATTGACACCGGTCGGCAGCAAAATGCGTTTTTCCACACGCATCCTCCCAACTCAGGGGCGGGAGGGATTGAGGTAGACCCAGCCAACAAACCAGCATGCCTGGATGCAGAGACAACTTTAATAACGGTGTGAAAAGCCAAACAGCAGGTATGAGTGTGCAAGGGCTTAGATTGTACCTGTGGATGTACCACCCACTGTGGTGTGAATTAGCCGTGTTATGATTTTTTTTCAAAACGATTTAGTTTCACGCGATTATCTCTTACCTGATTTGATCGAATAGCGCCACCCGCCACCGCTGATTGTCCTGCTTAATCTAATATAGAAAAAGCAGAAAGCTACCAAGGACCAGGCGTTTAGATTGCAATGCAGATCACTAATTTGTTTTTTTTTTCTCAAATTTTATACGACAGCGAAGAAGGTTGGTTGATTGGTTTTTTTTTTCAATCATCTTTAATCTTTTTTTTTTCTTGCTCGGTATTACCGGCATTTGGGTGATTTTTAGCGCTCGCGCCTCTCCCGGCGCGCGAGCGACATTTCGGAGATGGATGGGGGGAGGATGGATGGATTAGATATGATTTGCCCAGAATTTTTTTGATCTGATCGCCCGTTCGACTCGAGGGGGGGGGGGGGGTAAAGCCCAGAAAAAAAGGGTCTGGACCGTTTTACAGTTTCCGAAAACGGTCTCGCCAATAATAGACAAGTCGGCAGCCAGCAAGACATTTTTTTGCTAACTTCGTCGCCATCGGAATTTTCCACGTTCAACCAATACGAAACTGTCAAAGGCGAAGAGCGAAAAACTAAAACCGTGCTGTCAGGCAGGACCAATGGAAAACACGGTGTGATGTGATGACTACTTGATCGCTGTTGACTGGCAGATTAGTTTCTATAAAGTATGACGGAACCTTTTTTTTTTTTTTTTCGTTTTGTTTCCAGCAAAGTTGACTGCGCGACTGACTAGGTTGGTCTGAAAGTTCCAAAGGTCATCTTCTACTGCCCTCCGGCCTGTATGCCGGACGGGGGAGGGGGGTGGTGTGGTGGTGGGTCGTAGTCGAGGTCTAGAACGCTACAGTTTTGTTCAGTGTGCCAACGTTCAAGTTTTGCTGCTGCAAGCAAGCAAAACGACACGAAAACGAAAACAAGCATGGCAAAAGTTTAAACCGAATAAGATGGACAGGAGTGGCCAGACGTTGTTGGGTGTAAGGCGAGAGACGCCAAGAACATGCTTGGCTTTGTGCTTTGCTTTGGTTAAGTTCTTCTTTTCTTTTTTTCCATTCTTTTTTGGGGTCAACCGACGGGCTAGACCTGGCAGCCGAGACCAGGCCAAGAAAAAAGAAAGCAGTGAAATAAAATAAAGCACCAGCGATTGGTGCCTGAAATGGGTTGGCTGAGACTTTGGGCAATTGGTAATCACAGCGGTGAATGAAAACCCAAAAAAAGAAAAAAAGAAAAAAAAAAAAAAAAACGGGATGCCGGCTCATCAGCTGCCGTCCTTCCCGTTCACGCTTCGAGGAAGCCGGGGGTGCCGAACATCTCGACCCCGATACGACATGCATTTCCTTGCTCTGCTATGTGCGGTGTTGCTGTTAAGTCGTCACTGATGAGTAATGAACGATGAAACAGAACCGCCGCAAATATTCATCACGGTGAGATGAACGGGAAGCAAATAAGAAAACAATCATCAGCGATAGCAAAGATTATCGCAAACCCGGGCGGGCGGCCTGGGTAGTTTGGAACTCTAACCGTAATCCCACGTCACTCTGTGTGGGTGTGCCTCTCTCTCTTCTTCGGCCGTAAGTATCCGCCATGGATTTATTGACTCTAGCAAAACCCGGCACACTCAAAACCTTGTGGGTACTGCTGCCTGCCTGCCTGCCTGCCTGCCGCCGACCAGTGCGTTTCGGAGCTCGCATGTCCTGCTGGCTTTATCGAGTCTGGACCGCTTGCTCGTCGTTCACCAATGCGGCGATAACGGATGGGGGACCGGCATACTGCAGGAATACGAGAGATTAAAATCGTAACGCACTACGAAAATTAAATCACGTGCTACTTCCCCCCCCCCCCTTTACGCTCGTACGAGAAGCTTGATTATTGACCGAATATTTTATGCCGTTAGCAGTAATGACAATTCGGATTCCCACGCTTCACTTCGTCAATCTCTTGACGACCGCATCTAAAGCGGATGAAGGTAGAACGAACGCGACTTATGAGCGAGTGGTGAGGCCTTGCCGTGTAGACCCGTCCGGATCGCTCGTCTCCACCACAGGGTTATAGGTAGATCAGTCATTTGCAATCATGTCAATACGACCATTACCTTAATGCCGGGCATCTGTCCGAAGAGCTCTCCGCGACGAGTTTCCGGTTTTGACGGAGATGGCCTCCCAAAACACGGGTTTTGGACACGAACTACTCAGCCGCGAGAACGCCAAAGCCACCACCGCACACTATGGGTTCCTGGCGGTGACAAAAGTAGACAAGTCGCGCATGGAGACGGATCGTCGTGCCTCGCTTCTAATTGTAGTGATCAAAGCCGTCTTGAATCATGGCCTTTTTTTCACAGCTGTGTTTCGGCCAACAGTTAGTGTTGATGGTAGGCCAAGGCAGAAAATCTGGTTTTTTTTTTTTTTTTTTCCATTTCCAATTACGATATGTGTGGATATATCGCGCTTACACTGCTTCGATACTCGGGGCACGCGACCTGTACTAACAAACACGGCTTACAGAACGTGCCGCGACCATACGTGACGGAGCGATGGATCCAATCAAAGTGCTACTGGCTAAACTGATTGAGCTAAAAAAAATTTTTTTTTTTTTTTTTTTCATTTCTTCATACCTTCGCGACAAAGAAGAGTTGGTTGCAGGTTTCGCAATGACAGACGAGTTAGCAGCACACAGCCCGTCAAACTCTCAAATTCGACCACACTGTCTTGACCTCTAAAGTTGCCGGTCTAGTACCACTGTGAAGCATGGCGGGGACCCCTGACGAGTCCTGGAGCGATCCTTGAAGATTTAATTACTGTTTTTGTCTTTATTTTGGCGCAATGACGTATGATCGAAACACCGCTGCTTGGAAAAGATCATCGGTCGAGTACGACGATCAATAGGCTCATGGGCTACCCGCGGCGGTGAATCTAATGAGGTTTTTTTTCCGCGATCTGTTGTGATGAGCTGCCGAACCTTTCGGAACTTGTTCGACATCAATGGAGTCGGTATCCGGCTTCGAGATCAGGCGACCTTATGGATGGGGAACAACATATACTTGCAGAATTGGTTGACTCCGGCAATCAGGACATGCTTCAAAGCTCCGCCTGTCTCGACAATTTAGTGCCGGTGTGATTTAAGAAACCAGTCGACGGCCGTGTCGTCGTTGTGTCTATGATACGTTATGCATGATACGGGCTGTTGGCGACTGTTGCACGGCAATGGTCTCGCTTATGCAATCAGCACAGCTGAGCACAGCTGATAGCGTGTGGTGGCATGGAAGCCAAAATAATCTGTCTGCATGTTATTCATCTCGGCAACCTTGCATGCATAACCATCGCAACCGGTGGGCTTGGATCGGTCATGTGTGGTGGTGCTGCAGCTAGCAGCCGCAGACCAAGTGGCGCTGGTGGTCAAAAGTCCAGTCTTTGCACCGGTTTCAATCAGAACCATCGGTTTGGGTTGAGCAGGTTAATACAGAATGGGGCTTCGCTCGAGTTTCTTGCAGACGTTATCACGGCCGAACGTGAAAGATCTCACGAGGCCGGCCAGGGCAAAAGTAGCGGAAAGCGTACGTAGATGGATTTGTAGATGGGGGAGGAGGAGCCAGCCTCACCGCGCCGATCAGGATCAAGATTCGACCGATACGTGCCCGCCATCGAGACATGCACCTACTTCCAGCTACGTTCAACCTACAGCCACGTTCTTGGCTTGTTCGAGTGCTGGTCATTGGGGGGACTGGGGGGCGGTGCTCGAACAATGGCAGCTTTGAAAATCCCAGTTGTGGTTGCTGCCGCTGCTGCTGCTGCTGCTGCTGCTGCTGCTGCTGCCCCATTGTGTCAGGGCTGATCCGGCTGCGTTGGGGGGGCCCGGGTGGCCAGGCTGGGGGTATCGAAAGCACACCCGTAGAAACCGCTTGCCGGGGACAGTATTGGAGAAAGAACACAATGACGACACGCCAGGTTAAGCCCAAATCACGTCCACTGGCTTGTTTTCAATGCTTCCTCGCTCACTGCTGCATGTTCACTGAGGATGTGGGGACCTCGAGCTAGTGCCTAATTGCTAACCCCGGCCCTAAAAACCAAACGCCTCCCCAGCGATTAAGCGGCGGCGCTAGCACACGCGCGCACGCACTAACTATTGTGTTCGTGCGGGTTTGCCGTAATGAAATACAATAATGAGATGCGTCTCGTCCCCCCCCCCCGCCCATGCAAGCCGCTCCCGTCCTCTCTCTCTCTACCTTACCCTGGTCCGGGCGGCGGGCGGCGGAGATGGATCGTGGATTTGAAACCAAGGGCAATTGCAGAGAGCTCACAGAGCAATTGCAGTGAGGCAGAGCCCAAACGTAGGCTGAATTTGCGAATATAACCTGCAGCCAGTCGCCAGTCAGCATCCAAGGCATATCTCCCTCCCCCCCCCCTCCGAGGTTCTGCACCGGTTAATAACGAGCATTGCTAGTCATTGAGCACGATAGAACTTGATTTGGTTATAGACAACGACGACCACGACGACATGGGGTGTGGCATGAGTTCAGATAGCGGCGGCGGTGGTAGCGGTGGAGGAGGTGGAAGTGCTGCAGCAGCTGCTGCTGCCGGCAAGGCCCGTAATGATGCGATCGAAAGTCATCTGCGACGGGAACGGATGGGCCAGAAAAAGGAGATCAAGATGCTGCTGCTGGGGGCGGGCGAGTCCGGCAAGTCGACGATCATCAAGCAGATGAAGTTGATCCACGAGGGCGGATATTCCCGCGACGAGCGGCTGTCGTTCCGGGAGATCATCTTCTCCAACACGGTGCAGTCGATGAAGGTGATCGTGGAGGCGATGGACGCGCTGGGGATCCCGCTGGCCGACGCCAGCGTCGCCGGCGACGCGGTGCTGGTGTACGATCTGCCGAACCAGATCGAGGGCGAGTCGCTGCCGCCGGCCGTGGGAACTGCCATTGCCCGGCTGTGGAACGACGCCGGCGTGCAGGAGACGTTCAAACGGTCGCGGGAGTACCAGCTCAACGACTCGGCCCAGTACTACTTCGACGCCATCGACCGCATCGCCGACCGGTACTACGTTCCCGACGACCAGGACGTGCTGCGGTCCCGGGTCAAGACCACCGGCATCACCGAGACCACGTTCAACATCGGCGACCACCTGTACCGCATGTTCGACGTCGGCGGCCAGCGGTCCGAACGCAAAAAATGGATCCACTGCTTCGAGAACGTGACCACGATCCTGTTTATGGTCGCCATCTCCGAGTACGACCAGACCCTGTTTGAGGACGAGACCGTGAACCGCATGAACGAGGCGCTGACGCTGTTTGACAGCATCTGCAACTCGCGCTGGTTCACGAGGACCTCGATCATCTTGTTTCTCAACAAGATCGACATCTTTCGGGAAAAACTCACCACGTCGCCGCTCAAATTGTACTTCCCGGACTATCCGGAACTGCCGCCGCCGCCAGCAGCAGCGGCATACGGCGTCGAAGACCAGACCCAGGCCGACGAGTATGATATCGGATGCCAGTTCATTCTCGACAAGTTCATGCGTCTCAGGGCTGACCAAAACAAGATGGTGTATACCCACTTCACGTGTGCCACCGACACCAGCCAGATCAAGTTCGTGATGGCCGCTGTCGACGATATCATAATCCAGGACAACTTACGGTCGTCTGGTCTAATCTAGGCAAGAGGGAAGGAACAGGGATCTAACCGGAGGGATTTACATGTACTATATGTAGTACAAGCTTTCGTGATTGGTAAACCAATCTCTGCTATGCATGGATTAATATCGCAACACCCACCGCCCCCTTTTGATCGACCCACTGTCGCGGCGCCGCAAGGCGCCAGTTTAATCCAATATAAATACGGTTCATTTACCAAGTCGTCGTCGTCGTCGTCGTCGTCGAGTTGGGACGGCTGATCGACTGACCTGATGATCGACCCTCCCGGCGCCAGCTAATGTAATTATGTACAGTACAAGTGGCTTGGGATCAACGCCGGGAGACTTATTCTGACGATCATCGTCGTCGTCGTCGTCATGCACCGACGTCGGCTACCTTCGTTCTGTTCCAACCATCGCCGGCGTAAGCGCGGGAGCCACTTCAACTAACCGGCGGTTTCCGCTCCGCGGTTCAGAAGCGGCGGGCGACGGGATAAGGCCCATCCATTCATCATCATCATCATCATCACCACCAGCCGGAATAGGTCAGTCCGGTGCTGTAGTTAGTGCTATCTCGTCTGTCACGAATTTAATCATTAATTCACGATAATTATAATAATAATAATAATAATAATAATCGTCCCAACCCATGATCCCATCTGGTTCGTGCAAAAGCCGATCCCGGCGATATCTTCAACCGGCGTCCACCACCCGCAGTTAGGCCCTGCCACCGCTCCTTCTCGCCTTCTCTTCCCTCCGCCCTCCGCCCCCCACACACACACACTTTACTCGCGATATAAAGATCCCCCCTCCCCCGGACTGCCCAGGTCGACAGTCTGCATATACACGAAGCGATTCGACTGAGCCAGGAGCGAACGAGCCAGGAGCGGAGCGAAAGACAGAAGACAAACCGGATGCTGGCGCTCGATAGCATGGCCGTGCCTGCCCATCCCGTCGGAACCAGTCAACCATCACCACCACCACCACCACCACAACCACAACCAGCGTCTGCCGGAATCAAGTTCACCACCGCCAGCGTCCGCTCAACCCCCAGCATGAGCACTCCACAGCCGTCACCTTCACGAGCACCTACTCCGGTCAACGGCATAAGCGCCAGTTCAGCAGGTCCTGGTCATCACGGCGGCTACACCCTCGCCAGTTCGCTGCAGTGGGAGTTTCAGCAGCACATTCACTACCAGCAACAACAACAGCAGCAGCAGCAGCTGTCGCAGAGCTGTGGGTACGGCTTGCAAGCGTCATCATCATCTTCATTAACTGGCACACCGTCTCTACAGCCCGGTTCCGGAGCGTACGTCGATATCCTGACCGAGGCAGCTCGGCGAGCAGAGATCGATATCCTCGCCAGCGACGTGGCGGAGATGCTGTGACCGTGAAACATCCACGGTCGTGTACGATTAGGTGTAGTTTTATTCAAGGGCGCTTGGCTTGTTCATTGTTTGGGCGTAATTATCGGAGTTGACTTAATGCATCATCATCATCATCATCATCTAGGAGCCGGCCGCAACCCCGGTTCGATTCGACTGCCACTAACTGATCTTTCCTGCTCCGGCTTATTGGCCGATTTGCCCTCCCCCCCGAACAGCAAACCAAGTTACCGCAAATCTCCTTCCTTTTGGCGCCAATTAGCCGGTGGTGGGGGGGGGAGAAGGGTAGGGTCTAGGGTCTAGGGTCTAGGGTCTATAGGCGGTAGTTTGATAACATATTATTTAAGCGCCGGGTAACATATACGCCGGGTAAGCATGTATGCCGGGGTGTGCTACACATCAACAAAAATCACGAAAGCCGGACATCCAAACCGATCAAGACATGGACGGTCAGAGTATCTTGATCATTGAACAGTCGACAGTTGTTGCCATGGTGAGTCAGGATGGAGCAGCATGAATTGAATCAGCTGACGGATGGATTGCGCTCTCGTAGTCGTCGCATGCTACCACCGGGTTCCACGCCGACTCGGCAACGTTCAGCAAGTCCGCCAGCAAGCACGACGTGTACGCGTCGGTGGTGGACAGCATGCAGACGCTGCTGTGTCCGTACGCGGTGTCGAACATGGCCAACGCGGCGTCGTTGCTGTGGCATGGTTTCATCGCTGCAAACGTGCCCGTCAACTGGGCCGGCTTTTACGTGTCCCATGACGACGAGGACATGCTGGTGCTGGCGCCGTTCATGGGCAAGGTCGCATGCCAGACGATCCCGTTCGGCAAAGGCGTGTGCGGCACGGCAGCAGCGTCGCAAACCACCCAGGTCGTGCCCGACGTCAGCAAACAGCCGGGACACATTGCCTGCGACGGCGACACCCAGAGCGAGGTCGTGGTGCCGGTCGTGGTCGCGTCAGTCACCGTCGCCGTGCTCGACGTCGACTGTCTCCAGGTCGGGGGTCTGGCCCAACCCGAGGTCGACTTGCTCGAGACCATCGCTGACCTGATTGCTCAAACTTGGTCCCGTTCGCGTCTGTTGTGACATCATTCATCCATTACATCCATCTTATCAAGTCTTCACAAATAGCCCTTTACAAGTTTTCAACCCGGGTAACCCTGCCCTTGCCCCCAAGATCTCCCAACACATTAGACGAAGCAAGCCACACTTACCCAGCCTGGCATAGCGCGCGAGCAAATCACGGAGTCGGTTTCGAATCGTCGTCGACCGTCAAACGTCACCATCGTTATCGAATCTATTGGCCTGCCTGTCTGGGTTTGCTTCAAGTGTTTGCTCACATTATTGACTTAATCGACTTATACCCATATAGATCTCACTTCCACCGGCATTGTCGTCGTCGTGAAAAAAAAAAAATGCCTTCTTCGCCATCAGGCACGTCGCCGACGCCGTCGCCGCCGTCGTCAGTGCCCGCCGGCGGCATTCCTGCCGTCGACGTGGTGCCACCGACTCCAACCTCACCGTCACAGACCGCCGTACGGTGGCCATCGCCGCCACGACAACATCAGCAGCAGCAGCAGCAATTAACCACTGGGGGGAATTCACAGCCTCCTCGTCGGAACCCGCGACCGTCGGCGCTGCCGTTGCACTCGTCGCTGGCGCCGCGATCACGATCACATAGTCGCGAGCGAGGCGCGTCACCAGGCCAGCTGCCATCGCCGAGACACCGTGTGCGGTTCCCCGCTGGTAACGACCCGACGTCGGGCTCAGTCGTGTATCCAGATCAGCTTCAAGACGACGATCACGATGGTGGCGACGGCACTGACACGCCTCCGGTTCGAGGCCGGCGGGTCGTTGACCACCAGTCGTCGTCGTCGTCGTCGTCATCAGCGCGCAAGTCGTCGCTGGCAGACCTGCGCCTTGATCTCGCGTCCTTGCCGCTGTTTCAAGGCTCGACACCGCCGGTGGTTACGCCGCCTGCCTTGTCGCGCGTGGAGGAAGACGAGGAAGATGGAGCGGGCCATGGCGATCGTCGTCATCACCAGATCGCCACCGGTGAAGGAAATAATTCCAACTTGCCGTCGTCGAACCCTTCTCGACCCGCTGTCGACTCTGCTAACGATGTTGTCGACGCTGAGACCAGACGGCAGAGACTGGCGGTCGTCAACCGAGAGTCACGGTCGTTGCCAGGCTCGGCGCTGTCGTCGCCGCTGCATTCACCAGACAGCAGTCACCGTGGTGATTACGACGAGCCGCCGGATCTGGATCTAAACAAGATCAATTCCAAGATTGATCCTGAAAAACAACAAGATGCCGGCCACCAAGACGAGACGGACCCGATGCATGAAGAAGCCCGGAACCTGGTCCGGCGCCATACCATCAAACTCGACCACGGCCAGATGACCCCTGGCGGGTTCATGGTCGAGCCGGAAATGCTGGAGTCAGGACAGCAGACACCGGTCGAACGAGAAGACTATGTGCCGCCGCCGCTGCACGTGAAAGCCGGAATTTTGTCGTCGCTGCTGAAACTGTATGGTGACCAACAGCAAAGCGGCGGCGGCGGCGGCAGCAGCAGCAGCGGCGGTCTGCGGTCATCACGGTCGTCGCTGGATGGACGGAGTACTCCGCCGACAGCGTCACAATCGGGATGGACCACGCCTACCCGGAAATGGTATTCCAAATCCGCCAACGCGTCCACGTCGTCCCTGGCAGGTCTGATTGCCGGGGGTAACGCTCTAGGCGGTGCGCCGTCTGTCAACGGCCCTAATGGGCAGCACCAGGGGCACCATCACCAGCCGATGCTGCTGAAGCACGGCAAGGGAACGAAGAAAAAGTCCAAGCCGCGGCTGGAGGACCAGATCCGGATCACGATCCACATTGCCGAGCTGCTGCAGCGGCAGCGGTTTATTCTCAAGATGTGCCGGGCGTTGATGCTGTACGGCGCGCCGACGCATCGGCTGGAAGAGTACATGAAGATGACGTCTCGGGTGTTGGAGATCGATGGCCAGTTTTTGTACATCCCCGGGTGCATGCTGGTGTCGTTTGGGGACGCGTCGACCCACACGTCGGACATGCAGCTGGTGCGGGTGGTGCAAGGGTTGAACCTGGCCAAGCTGCACCAGACGCACACGATCTACAAGGAAGTGGTGCACGACATTGTCGGCGTGGAAGAGGCGATGCAGCGGTTGGAGGAGGTGATGAAGGCCAAGCAGCTGTACAGCCCGTGGCTGTGTGTTTTGATCTTTGGGTTCTCATCAGCGATGGTGGCGCCGTTTGCGTTCGGCGGCCGGTGGATCGACATGCCGATCGCGTTCTTGCTGGGTTGCATCGTGGGGTTCCTGCAGCTGATCCTGGCACCGCGGTCGGATCTGTACTCGAACGTGTTTGAGATCACGGCGTCGGTGATAGTGTCGTTCCTGGGCCGGGCGTTTGGGTCGATCGCGCCGGACCGGTTGTTTTGCTTTTCGGCGGTGACCCAGGGCTCGCTGGCGTTGATCTTGCCGGGGTATATTATTCTATGCGGGTCGTTGGAGTTGCAGAGCAAGAACATTGTCGCCGGCAGCGTGCGGATGTTTTACGCGGTTATCTATTCGTGTAGGTTTATATCCTCCTGAGTGTGGATGTTGCTAATCGAAAGTATTTCTAGGATTCGGGATTACGTTAGGGGCGGCGATATACGGGTGGATGGACCACAACGCGACGTCGTCGACGACGTGTCCGTCGTCGCTGTCGCCGTGGTTTAGGTTCATCTTCGTGCCGCTGTTCACGGTCGGCCTGGCGCTGGTGAACCAGGCCCACTACACCCAGATCCCGATCATGGTCGCGATCGCCGGCAGCGGCTACGCCGTGAGCTACTTCAGCAACCTGCACTTCTCGCAGGCGGCCGAGCTGGCGTCCGCCATCGCCGCCTTCCTCATCGGCATCCTCGGCAATCTGTACTCCCGAGTCGGTCACGGGCTCGCGTTCGCGGCCATGTTGCCGGCTATCTTCGTCCAGGTGCCGTCGGGGATTGCCGCCCAGGGCAGCCTGATCAGCGGCATCGCCACCGCGGACCTGTTAGTGTCGAACTCGACGGTGGACACCACCACCGTCACGTCGTCGTACCTGTCGTCAGCGACGTGGTACACCACCACCACGGTACTGACGTCCACGGCAACGTCGTCCGCCACCACCGCGTCGTCATCGACCGACGTGTCCAGCTCCGGCATCTGGATGGTCGGCATGAACATGATCCAGATCAGCATCGGCATCACTATAGGCTTGTTCATCGCCACGTTGGCGGTGTACCCGCTCGGCAAAAAGCGCAGCGGCTTGTTCACGTTCTGATTGTATATATTACGACTAATGTACAGCCCCTCATTCACACCCCCCCCCCCCTAAACTTCATAACTCCCCGCGTGAGGAACATCGTAGAGGGTATAGTAATCAACCAACGTGCCATCGATCTTTCCCCACGCTCCATCTCCGTCATCGCCAGACGACCGCCAGAAATCACTACAATTCCGCACCACGCCGTGATCGAACGGATTCGTCGCTCTTTGCTGCTGCTGCCGTCGTTGCTGCTGCCGGGACGCGATGGCGTGACGGTGCCGCGACGACGACGTGATGAGACCTAGCATTGTCTTGCTGCAGTCCGTCACCGTGTCGGCGAACATGTCGATGCCAAGGAACCTGCAGCAGCCGCCGCAGCCATGAGCATGGGTGTGGGAGTGGCCATGGGTATGGCCGTGGGCACGACCGTCTCCGGGAGTCTTATCGTCAGCGGCGGCGGGCCCCGGGGTAGCGAAATTATCGCTCCCCCCCATCCAGCCGTAGGTATGCAGGTTATACGCTTCGCCGGTGGTGACGGCCCTAGCGACCTGCCACAGCTGCACGACGGCGAGGAAGAACGTCCAGACCGCTTGCAGCCCGGTCCAGCACGCCACTACCAGCGCGAACGGGTCGACGGAGATGATGTCGCAGATGTCGTCGTTCACAACCAGACACTGGCTTGTCTTTGTCGCGGTGCCGGTGGTGAGGTAGACGTAGGTAAGGTAGACGTACATGGGGATGCCGAGCTCGAGCAACAGCACGTAGGTAAGGAACCGGCGGTGGTTGCGGGCGCCGACGCAATTGAACAGCCACGGACAGTGGTGGTCGCGTTTCGCCACGCACCGGTGGCAGAGGTCGCAGTGCTTGGACCGCAGCGGCCGCCGCACGAAGCAGGTGGTGCAGAAGTGGTGGCCGTCGTACAACCCGGCGGCGACGAGGTCGTCGATGGTCTGTCGCTGAATGGACACGCTCGACGGCTTGGGCACGAACCCCGGGTCGGCGCGCATAGTCGCTACGAACGCGTACATGGCGCCGACAAACACCGGCACGAACGCCACGTTCGTCAGTGGCCGGTGGATCCAGGTGTGGGGCAGGACCGTGGTGAAGTACCACCCGGCGACCCACGCTGCCGAGCCGCAGAAAATGCCGGCAAAGTACGGCGTGCCGGACGCCAGGTTGGTGCGGTGGCCGCGGCCCTTGCCGACGACCACCGTGGCCAGGAACGAGTGGCAGCCGTAGACGACGGCGGCCGCGAGCATGATTGCGAAGAACAGATTGACGTACGCGAGCACGGCGAACACGACGCCGAGCACCGCCGCCGGGGCCACGAACGCGATCGCGTCCACCGTCGCTTGGCTCAGGTACTGGCGGTACACCGAGCCGTCGACCGGGTTCCGTCCCGCCCGTCGCAGCGCCGACGACCACACCGGCCAGCACATCATCTCCCGGGCGATCGTGGCCGGCGTCTTGCCGTCGTGCGTGGTGGCACCGACGTCGGACCCTTCCTCGATCAGCCGCCGGATCGAGGCCATGCTACCGCGCACCACCGCCCAGTGCAGCGCCGTGAACCCGGTCGCGTCCTCCGCCCGCACGCTGGCGCCCCACCGCAGCAGCACGTCGACCGACAATGCGTCGCCCTGGTACGCGGCCCAGTGCAACGCCGTCCGGCCCTGGGGGTCATCAAAGTCTACCGGCAGGCCCTGGTGCAGCAGATACACCACCAGCATGATGTTGCTCGAGTGCACCGCGATGTGCAGCGCGTTGAACCCTTGGCCGTCGGTCCGCAGCGGATCAGCA
This sequence comes from Myxozyma nipponensis, assembly GCA_030580395.1. Classification (NCBI taxonomy): domain Eukaryota; kingdom Fungi; phylum Ascomycota; class Lipomycetes; order Lipomycetales; family Lipomycetaceae; genus Myxozyma; species Myxozyma nipponensis. Next base: position 113,271 of record JAKTSU010000005.1, read on the forward strand.
CCTTTGGAAATCAGCAGCTCGGCAGCGTACGTCAGCCCCGCCCGGCACGCCCAGTGCAGCGGTGTCGCCTGCAGTTCGCCGCCTTTGCGGTCCACTGCTGCACCATGATCCATCAGCACCCGCATCGCCGCTAGCCCGTTGTTGATTGCCGCCCAGTGCAGCGCCGTGGCTCCGTCTGGCGACAGCTCCGTCACTGACGCCTGCCCGCTGTCCAGCAGGGCCGTCAATGTTTCCACCTCGTTCCGCTGGGCTGCTGCCATCAACGGCGACACTATCATCAGCCTTCTCATCTTTGCAACCTGGTGCAACCTGGTGACTTACCGTCTGGTATTGACTGGGGTTGATCTGGATCAGCTGCAGTCGCCGTCATCGTTGTCGTCGCAGCCGTCGCCGGCACATGACCGACGTCGACCAGTTCGGTGCCGTCCATATGCTATAATGATACCGTTACACAACGAAGCGTGGCGTGGGGCGAAAGTCGCAATATATCATTGTCATCATCAGGTTTTTGATCGAGTCCCCCAGTCAGTGAGTGTTCCCAATAATCGGTTTGACGACTGCCGTGGTACCGTCCCTTTGATCACGTGCCCTCCATACAACCCCCTTGGTCTCGGTAAGATTTGTACAACCCCCTCAACTTGCCGTTCCCAACTACAAACCCCTTTCCGTCCGCCGCCGCCGCCCCCCCCCCCCGGCCGGTCTCCATCTCCGACGGAACAACCCTCCGCCGCGTGGGGGCGGCGGCGTGGGAGGCTCCGGCCCCGGCCCCGGCCCGGCCCGGCCCGGCCAGGGACAACAAACCACAATAGCCAACTCAACGGCTTTATTCTATTTTGGGCGTTCCGGGCATATTCGTATACCCCCACCGGGCCGGGTAAGTATAGTAGCAAGAAGAAAAAAGACCCCTCCCCCGCCCTAGGACCCCGCCCTAGACCCCACCCTAGCTCATCTCGCACACCCCGGTCGGGCTCGGTTCCGGTTCGGTTCCGGTTCGGTTGACGGTGAGTGATGAACCTGCCGAGGTCACGAACATAGTAGAGAGAGGATTGGTGATGACTTATATTGATCTGCGCGTACGTTATCGCCTCCCGTCGGTCCGGTAGATACATGTGAAGAATGGCCAGGCAGGGAGGGAGGGAGGGAGGGATTGCGTCAGTTTAATCTAATACATGGGCGTAACGGTTTTTCCAGCTTCGTGCGTCATACGGCTGCCGACGGCTGCTGATCTTTATCACAAGATGAATGAATCTATTGTACAATGTAGACAGAACCGAGTGATGCCCGCCATGGATGCATGTGAATGCGCTGATCATCTAATCCCATCAGAACAAATCTTACGAAACAAGTACGCAAAGCCATTAGTAGTATACAAGTGAATATGGGGGGGGGGAATGACGAAATGAGGAGGCTATGGAAGCGACGAGAGGATGGCGGCTTGATGCTGCAGCAGCTCCTGATCGACTTTGAGGTCAAAATCGACCAAGAACAAGAACCCGATCTCGAGCCGGCACAGTTCGTGATCAGACAGGCCGCCGACCTTGGCGAACCGTTTCTGGTGGTGGGTCATGTCTTCCAGGCTCTTGCAGGCCACGCGCAGACCTGCCAGGACCAGCCGGTGCACGTTCAGTGGCGACAGCGGCAGAATTGGGTTGGCAGCTGAAGCCCCTGCCGGTGACGCACATAGTCGGAAAATGTACAGTGCGGTGGCGAGGTAGACGGCGGCGCCCATGGGACAGTACTGGTGGATTCGCTCCAGGTACTTTGTGATTGAGATGGCGGGACAGGTTTTGGAGTAGAATCTCCTGCTGATCATCAATTTCTGATTCATGCGTTCGATCGTGTGCTGTTCCTCTTCGTCGTCGTCGTCGTCGTCGTCGTCGTTCTCGTCTTCGTCTGGTTGTGGTCCGACGCCGGATGTGGTCAAGTCGCTGCCGGCTCGCCGCCGTCGGGAATCAAAGTATTCAGCTGACCGCCTTTGTTCATGTGGCGGCTGCATGTGTAGTTTCGGGGACTCTCCTGGCGACAGTTGTGGGTCTATGCCGGTGATGAGCTGTGGAATGGGACTCGGTGATGATGACGAGTGCCGCGTGTCGTCGTTGTCGTCGTCGCTGATGCACGGCGACGGTGGTGCGTGGTTGTGATTATCTGCAACTGATGATCGCGACACTTTGTCTTTGTCTTGTTTCTGCTGTGCTAGTTGTTGATGACGATAGGTGCAGGCAGTGTAGTCATCGTTGGAATGGCTGAGCAGGTGATCGATGCCAGCTGCCAGCAGCCTCAGCGCATCGCCGGCATCCTCATTCATGTAAGTCATGGGCGGCGGGGGGGAGGGTTATTTGAAGACTATCGGTGCATATGGTATGGATGCATATGGTATGGATGCAATACCGTGAACGTAGTACAAGTGCTGGTGCGAGGGCGCGTATGTTGCATTGACGCGGGACGCGGGGGCAATAGATATACTCCAGCAGTACGTAGCAAGGCATTCGTTCACGAGCGCAGCAGCAAAACAAAGCTTGCTCGCCACGGGCGGCGACTAACCCGGCCTTGGCCCTCTAAAGAAGCTGTCGGGCCTCGGGCCGACGCAACGCGGAACCGCTACTGCAAGCGGCAGCTGCAGCCGCCGTCTGCTGCTGCTGCCCGGAGCCTGCTGCCGGAGCCTGCCTTCCGTCGGGCAGCTGCAGTGAAGAGCAAAAGACACATCACACTGTGACGAGACAGACGCAAGCGTCTCCAGTTCTCATGTTGTCTCCTTCTCCTTTCTTCCTCTCCTTTCTTCCTCTCCTTTCTTCCTCTCCTTTCTTCCTCTCCTTTCTTCCTCTCCTTTCTTCCTCTCCTTTCTTCCTCTCCTTTCTTCCTCTCATTTCTTGCTCTCTTTTTTTCCTCTCATTTCTTCCTCTCATTTCTTGTTCTTCTTTCTTGTTCTTTTCGTGCCTTGCCGCTGCTTAACCGCAACCGCCACAACGCCCCCGGGTACAAGCCCCTTCAGCACTTGCGTCGGCAAGTTGTTACCAAGGCAACAAAACACCCACCCGGGTAAAATAGGCCCTGCCGTCGCGCTTACTTCACTTGCTCGCGATTTGCCGGGCCCTGAACCGAACCGAACCGAACTGACGACGACGACCGAACCAGGCAGGGTCGAACCGAACTGAATGTAAGCAAAGACAGGGGGTGTCGTAGACAAACAACACGCATGTGATGAGTGAACATCGCGCGTGCGGCGGACAGCGGCATAATCATCGGCCGCCGGTCATTCCTGTCGCGCTTACTCTACGATTGCGGGGTGACTGTTCGCAGCTGTCGTTGGCAGTTCGACCCCGGGTGTTCACGAGTTCACTTCGGTCCAGATGTATTCTATACCTAACAGTACCTGGCACCGCGCACAAGCACAGTCTTAAACGCCTCCTTATCCCAAACCTCAATGCCAAGCTCCGTTGCCAGCGTGACGCCGCCGCCGTCGCCAGCAACCTCGCACACGATAAGGTCCCATTCACTGCTATTGGCAACTGCCGCTCTGGCATCTGCCATTGTCGTCACTATCATCATCTTATCCGGTCCCGCCATGCGAACCAATTCGCTAAAAAAACCGCCATTCCCATTAGTGGTTGCTGCCATGCTCACGTTCCCTGTAGTAGCTGTCGTCGCCGTGGTAGTCGTCGTCGTCGTCGTCGTCGTGATGGCGGTGGTGGTGGTGGTCCCAGCCCTGGATAAGAGAATCACCCGGCGGGATTTCAAGATCCGAGCCCGACGATCGTACATCTCTGAAAACGGGATCCGCTGCGACAAGCAAAACGTCACAAACCCACCACCGAACCCGACCGTTCGAGTACCACCGTTGCCGTCGGCCACCACCCCGCGAGGATACACGTACCGGTCCCACATCTCCAGCCGGCCGTGGGCGACGCTGTCGGTGATAAACTCCGGCGACAAGCACGGCAACCCACACGCCAACGCCTCCAGATACTTCGCCGTCAGCACGCACCCGTTGGCAGCAACCACCCCACAAAACAACACCGAGCCGGCAACCTTCGCCAGCGCCGGTTTCAACAACTCTGAAATGCCTTTTGTCAGCACCCGCCCGCCGTGCCGCCGGATAAGCGTCGCCACAGCCTCATCTCCACTCGCCATCCCTGTCAGTGAAAACGCATGGCCTTTGAAAATCCCATCCGTCGCTACACTCACCACTTCGTCCTCATTTATAGCCCTGATCCCTTCGCCCACCGCCACCACTGGCGCCACTGCTGCTGACGCTGTTGACCCGCCACTCCACGCCCGTCTTCGTGGTGATATCGTTGACTTCTTCGTCTTACCCTTTGTCGGAGTCGTCTCGCCGCCGGCGGCGCCTTGATTCCCATTCACAATGTCGTCAACGATCCGCGGAACATACAGGTCACCAAGTCTGCCACCAATGCGATCACGGATGCGCACATTCCGGATCGCAACACTGACCTCGTCCCCGGTCCGGGCCTGGCTGACCCGGACCACACTATCCGCCGTGCCACTCCCCGGTTGACAACAGTCGAATCCCGCCCGGACCGTGCCCTGTCGCAACCCGCGTTTGCCACGAACAACGTAGCTCACGAGATCCCCGGCCGCAAGCTTGATCGGCACCAGATTCCGCCGTCGCCTCTCGCCCCTCATATCCACCTCCGTAGTTGCCATCTCGGCGGTTTTGTCGTTGTCGTCGTTGTCAAACACAACCACCACCCGTTGCTGGCCCCTCATCGGCTCGATCGTGCCTGGGTACCAGTACGTAACACCTTTGTCCGGCCATCGCATAAACACTCGATCACTATCCACCACCGGTCCCTCCTTGGCGTTATCCTTTTGTTCTTCATTCTCACCCACGACCGACTTGAGTACACTCGTGACCATTTTCCGCGCTCGCTGGGGTTTTTGCTGCTGCTGCTGCTGCTGCTGCTCCAACGACGTATCTTCACACCCTATCAAAGCATTGATCTCCACGCTGTCGAGCTGAGACAGCTCAGACTCGGTATCGTCTGATCTCGGTCTTGCCGCCCCGTCCTGGAGTTTGGGCGAAGATTGCGAAAGCAGATCCTCGTCGGGTTCTGAATTCGGCACGTACGACGGCATCAGCCGGTCTTCGTCTTGGCTCTCATTACCGTTGTCGTCGTGGTGGTTACCCTCAATCGCGCCGCCAGGATGAATCAGCTGCGTAGGCGCACTATCGTACGATGGCCGAACCTCGATCTCCTCTTCTCTGGTGCCGTCATCCCCTGGACTATAATACGCCTCTGCTTCTTTATCTTCCATTAGTATCGCCGCTGCCGCCGCCACTTGATGATTACCAAGTCTTGATTTAGTGGCTTCCCGCGACCGTGACGACAGATCAGTAGAATCGGGGACTTGAACCGTGATGTTCTGTACCACCGGGGTCTCGAATTTTGTGCTCTGGATGCTGCGAGCTGGCGTTTGCTGCGTCGTTGTCAGCTGTGGAGATGACTGGGTGCCGGGAATCACCCTGTCCATCCTCGCTCGAGAAGCTGCTACTGGTTTATTAGTACCATTACCTCCGCCGAGAATGGATCGGGCTGAAGGGACCCTTATAATGTCATCATCATCATCATCATCATCATCATCGCCGTCGCTGAATTCAAACTGACTCCGTCGTTTACGTCGACGCTGCTGAGATTCGTTCAGAGGGATATATGCTCGTTTTTTAGGCTGCATCGCCGTCGGCGGCGGTGGCAACCTGGTGGTAGCTAGAGAGCTGGATTGCGAATGGGGCTGGACGCTGCCGCTGGCGCTAGCACTGGCTGGCGACGGCAGGTCAGGTTGGACCGCGATCAATTGTGTAGAATCGAGATGAGACCACGTAGCATCTACCTCTACTTCTCTCTCGTCATCATCGTCGTCGTCGTCGTCGTCGTCGTCGTCGTCATCGTTGTCGCTGTCGTGGTCCATGCGTGGCGGCGTGCCGGCTTGAAACAGCTTCTCGAGCTCGTAGTGCGACACCTCGACTTGGTCCACCCCCATGTCCATGCCATCAGACTGTCCCATGAACGCTGCCGCCGGCGAAGACGACGACACCGCCGACACCGACGCCGGCGACAGGTCAGGAAGTGATAACCCTCGTACAGGCGTAGAATATGTTTCACTGCGACTGAGATCTGACCTTGCCAGTCGTGGCGGTGGTGGTGGTGCACTTGACGGCGGCACGTCTGATGATGATAACTCCGGTATGGTATCACCACTAGCTCTGTTTAATCGCTCAATCAGAACTGTATCAGTTTGATTTAACAACGTCCCACTCAAACCACTCATGCCACTCTTTGCAGTTAGTTCCTATCCCTCAGTTAGCACTTCGTATTCCTCATTGCACGCGAGTAGGGGAGGGACTTACCGAGTCAGGCACAATCGGTGGCACTTCACTACCGATGACGACGTCAGCAGCATCTGGAATCCGACTATGCTCATCGGTCATTGTAGCCACTTGTGGGCTGCCGTCATTGGATTATGTTGTTGTGGAGGTGATGAGTTGAGATTGAGAATTGAATGTATGATTTCCCGGCCGCGGTTCGCGGCTCCAGATTGGGACAATTCAGTTTGCCATCATCAAAATCATCGATTGGACAGTGACTTGAGTTTTGAACAATGGGTACAGTCAAAATTACGACATTACGAGTACCAATATATGTTCACTAGCTATGTTTATCTTCCCGCTTATCGTCCCGCGTTTTTAACGAAATCACCGCCACGACTCTACTCCTCTTTCTAACCTGCAACGACCCATTATCATCACCATCATCATCACCGCCCGGTTCAACATCACTGCACAGTTCCACCGTGTCAGTCATGATCTCAACATGATACCCCGACGACGACGCTTCGATACCAGCGCCGTCGCGGAATCGCAGCGCCAGCGACAACGTCTTGGTGATGGCGGTACCCACGCCGACCATGCGCACCGCACTTACGGTCTTGACCATCTGCAGTCGCCTCACTCGGGCCTGGACATGTTTCAGCTGGGATATAAACGGCGCTCTTGCTTTTACGTAGAATGTGTCGCCGTGCACCATCGGTTCAAGTAGCGGCGCCGGCCGAGGGAACATGCCGCCTTTTCATGTCAGCCTGGCTTTTTGCTCGATAAAAACGAAACACATACCTTGAAACAACGCATTCCGACGTCTGTCCTTCTTCTCGTCGTTCACTACTTTGTATGGATTTTCCCGAGCTTCAGCTTTCGAACCCTCACGAGTCCCCGGCTTTGACGTGCGTGCAGCTGCGTTCGCTCCTTTTGGCTTTGATACGTTTGACGGCTCAGCCTTTGATACTTTTGATGCCGTTGATACCGTCGATAGCTTGACCTTTGATACCTTTGGAGCCATAGGGAATAATCTCTACCCCGAGCAATACTTAACTAGATAATGCCGTGGTCAACCCCCCCCATCGTGATGTCGTTGATGCCGAAGCGAATTTGCAAGAAGCGTTACCCGCCATCCGCGTCACCGACGCGTCGGGAGAATATGGCGAACAAACGATTAAACATTTAAATCGTCGAGCCACCATTTCCAACCTCCACCAGCACAAAACAAAAACAGCCAGTCGTCGTGAAATTCAATATCCAAGTACACATACATACACGGGGCTAGACATGGCGCCTCCTGCAGCTACACCTGCTCTCCCGACCGAAGACGACGATATAGAGAGTAAGTCGAACGCATCCCCCCCCCCCTTGTTGCATATCCCTCGAAAGATCGGTGCTAATGTTCTAGTGGATCCTAAAGAACAACTTGCAGAGGAATCGATTGCCAACGAAAAAGTCATCAACGAAGGTTTGTCCTGTGCTGTGCTGTGTATGAAACGCAACTATTGGTTTTCTGACTCTTTCCCCCCGCAGAATACAAGATCTGGAAGAAAAACTCACCGTTTCTGTACGATCTTGTGATTTCATCGGCACTTGATTGGCCTACTTTGACTACACAATGGTTTCCCGATAAAGAAGTGTATGTTACCACCTCATGATTTATTTATTTATTTATTTATTTATTTATTTGCTTGATGCTTACGGAAAAAGTCACCCCGGCAAACACTACACCACGCACCGACTGCTGCTCGGCACCCACACGTCAGGAAACGACCAGAACTATCTACAAATAGCCGACGTGAATATCCCCAACATGGACGAGTCGTTTGATCTGCGCCAGTACGACGAAGACCGTGAAGAGATCGGCGGCCACTCGTCAGCGGCGACGTCCGGGGCACCGCCGACCCGGATCCAGATCCACCAGAAGATCGACCACGAGGGCGAGGTGAACCGGGCACGGTACATGCCGCAGAACCCGGACATCATCGCCACCATGAGCGTGTCGACCGACGTGCTGATCTTCGACCGCACCAAGCACCCGTCCCAGCCCACCGGCGTGTGCCGGCCGGACATGCGCCTGCAGGGCCACAGCCGTGAAGGCTGGGGGTTGTCGTGGAACCCGCGCAAGCAGGGACACCTGGTGACGGGGTCGGAAGACACCACGGTGTGCCTGTGGGACATCAACGCCTACACGAAGGCCAGCCCGACGCTGGCGCCGACGACGGTGTACACGACCCACACGGCGATCGTGAACGACGTGGCGTGGCACTCGATCCACGACGCGCTGTTCGCCTCCGTCTCGGACGATCTCACGCTGCAGATCCACGACACCCGGTCCGACGCCGCCAGCACGACGCCGGTGCAGAAGATCGAGGCCCACACCGACGCCGTCAATGCCGTCGCGTTCAACCCGGCGTCGGAGTACGTGCTCGCGACCGCCTCCGCCGACAAGACGGTGGCGCTGTGGGACCTGCGCAAGCCGAACCTGTGCCTGCACTCGCTGCAGGGCCACTCCGGCGATGTCACCACCCTGGCGTGGTCCCCACACGACGAGACCATCCTCGCGTCGGCGTCCCACGACCGGCGGGTGATCATATGGGACGTCTCGCGCATCGGCATGGAGCAGACCCCGGAAGACTCCGAGGACGGGCCGCCAGAGATTCTGTTCATCCACGGCGGTCACACCAACCGCATCTCCGACTTCTCCTGGAGTCCCACCATGCCCTGGGTCATGGCATCCGCCGCCGAGGATAACTTGCTCCAGGTGTGGAAACCGGCGGCTTCCATCGTCAGTGTAGACGACAAGGACGTCAGTCCTTCCGAGGTTGAGTAGATTTAATATGTACTCTTAAGTTGTTTCTCAAATCTGCCGTACCGTAGCTCCGTTAGCAATCTGTTGGCTACAAACCCCACTGGTTGCGTGACCTCGTCAGCGCCTTTGAGATGAAATCACCCTTCAACAAACCTACGAGCGGTTACATTATTTCCAAAAGCCGAGAGCAACAAAAATGAGCACGTCGTGGGTGTCAATATACACAGATGACAGCAAGGCGGTGGTAAAGTACGTTTGGCATGACGACAATTGAATTGGAGGCGTCACTAACATCGGGGTGTAGGAAGTCATCCTCCGGCACCGCCGCCGTGGCTGATCCTACTGGATTCGTCAAAGATGTCATGATCAGTAATAAGCAGGTGGGCTAAACTGAAAATGAACTTTAAGATAAAGTGCTGACGTGTTAGAAACACGGCAAGGAGATAGTGGGACCAACCACTGAACAGAAAGATACGTTGAAAGCCAAGGTTGGTGATCGCTGTTTTCTTATTTAGCCCGATGGACTAACAGGACAGAAAGCATGGGAACTGGCGTTGGCGCCGTCGAAATCAGTGCCGATGAACGCGATAATGTCATACTTCTCCGGCTCGGGCCTGCAGATCTTCTCGCTGACGATGACGTTCATGCTGTTCTCGAACCCAGTCAAGGCCATCGCGGCCGTCGGCCCCACGTTTGCAAGATTCGAGACCGAAGGCACCAAGTCCCGGATCCTGCAGGCACGGCTCGTGTTTATTTTATGCCAACTTGCGACCATCGCCGTCGGGGTGTGGAAAATGAACTCCATGGGCGTGCTGCCGACGCAGCGCAGTGACTGGCTGGCGTGGGAATCGGCTAGCAGTCCGTTGGAGACGGCGGTTGTAATTACATAGCGTCATTACATTAGATACAATTAGAAATACCCACTAGTGTCTTCATTATTCTAGCTAAAATACCCGAGCACGTCGAGATCTCTGCGCTCAAGTTCGATGGTGCTCGGGCGTCAGCAGGGACAACATTGCCTAAGACGCATCGCTTCAACCCACAGCTCACTTGCGTCTTCTTGGCCGTTAATTACGGATTATTGGTGCTACCATATTCGAAGCTGTTGGCTCTCACTGTTGTAGTAAGCTGTTTAACCTGAATAGCTTGAGCCAACTGTGCTTATCCAATCAGACACGGTATGCCACGGCGATAAAAACGACCGACTTGATAAACTCTTACGCTAGTCACGACCTTCTCAGAGCTTAATAGATGGATGTTCTTGTCGTACTTGAATCGAAGATCGCATGGTATCAATCATCCTACAACTTGTAGTCTGGACACGTGATGCGGCGTCGCACTCCGACTCGGTCCCAAGCGATGATGATGATGCAAATCAATCCACTCGCTAAAACTGTCACCCGTCAGTCAGTCATAACCGGATCACATGCCATTGGTAGCCATTGTGCAGCAGATGCATTAAGAAGTATTTCGCATATATATCAGCACCTAGTACAAAACCTTGAGGGGGGGGGGTTGTCATATCAGGCCGACCTGCCACGCTTCGGCTCCACCATCACAAACTGATCTGTTGGGGAACATCATGCCACCACCACAGAAACCTCTATTGAATAACAATCCTCACAAACTATGGTACGTTGTTTTGTGTTTTGTCCAGCTTTATAGACTAGGCGGTTGTGGCTAATATGACAGGCGGAATATGGCCGTAGCAGCCGGAGTGACCATAGTGGGCTATATCATAATCAAAAGGTTCGTATCACCAATTACAAGCTAATTGGTACCTGTGGCTCTAACGTGGCTTAAACAGCCGGCTTATGGATGTGCGGCAACGAAGGTGGAAAGAGGAGCGAGACCGGGAGTGGCATCAATGTGAGTTAAAAAAGCATTTTTTTTCTTTCCTGTGCTTGACGTTTTCTGAATACCTAATGCGAAGCCCATCATTCGTTCCAGAGAATTTCCGAAGTCGAGTCCCATCGCGACGGGGCGGCGAACCCGTCTAGTGAAGAGAGCAATGATCCAACTGTCCGCAAAGTCAAATGATGCTCGTTCGACACTTGATTACCGAGGACGAAGTCCACTCTGGTTTCACATCTTGCTAAAGTAATAAGGAAGTCCACTTTGGTTTCACATCTTGCTAAAGTAATAAGGAAGTCCACTTTGGTTTCACATCTTGCTAAAGTAATAAGGAAGTCCACTTTGGTTTCACATCTTGCTAAAGTAATAAGGAAGTCCACTTTGGTTTCACATCTTGCTAAAGTAATAAGGAAGTCGGTTCTAGTCTTACATGTTTCCAAGTTATAACTAGCAGTCTATGATATCCGCTGTCATCTACTACGACCCTGATGACCATAGCATTTGCGAAATAGATAACAAGTTATAACATTTACTAGTAGTACACAAAAGAAAACAGGAGAAAACAGGAGCCAAATTGAATATGAATAAAAAAAAAAAAAGAAAACGCCAAGAATAGAGCGAGCCAGAACCGAACCAAACCAAAAACCCCCCCCAGTGTACCAGTAAAATCGTGGACCGAAACCCAAGCAAATTGTCACAGGAAGAAATAGCACACTCGAATCAGTTCCGGAGGAAACAACGAAAGCTGCTGCAGTAGTATGGGACCCCTGGGTTGCCCAAATCACTGCACCGGCTGAATGATGCATAGTGATATCATGTGCCAGCTCAGTCATGTCTGCCTTCCAGCCGCGACTTGAGAGGCAGAGCAAACGGCAGGGTCAGGCCGGCAGCGATGTAAGACAGCATCGCATACGACGTGATGGCGCTGTGGTGGCTCGTGGAGTGGTGGTGATGCATTGCCGACGCGTGGTTATGATGATATGCGCGCAGCAGCAGATGCTGCTGGGTGGCCGCCGGGTTGGTTGACCGGGGAACCACCATCACCAGTCTGCTGAGCATTATTGCGATTGAGTACGGGCAGGGCGGTAGGCGGCAGAAAAGCAGCGGCAAGATCAGAACCGGAGTGCAGATGAACCTTGACGAAATCACAGGAACTTGGCCAGAGGCCCAGGCTGGCTTCTATATATGTGCCCAGATCATCAACACCAGGTGGTGCTGCTGCTATTAAACGCCGCCGCCCCCCAGCCTAGCCCAGCTTCATTTGGCAAGCATCACGCCAGGCCGCGAACACTGCCGTGCGGCGCGCCAGCCGGGATCCGAGGAAGCCCGGCAGCTCGGAGCAGACACACGCTGCATGGTGGTTTAGCTGCTTTGGAACGGCACCGGCATCAAACGATCAAATGGCAGAGAAGCATGGCTGAGATCAAATTTTGTGAAGTTTGGATGACTGCAAGTCTACTGACCAGTCGTTGCCGGCCGTGGTTGCCGGCCGTGGTTGCCGGCCCGGCTCGCCAAAAATATCGGATTCGGCCCGAGCTCTCGGGTGCCATGCGCGCGCCCCCCTTGGTGCGATTACTTGTGGTATATTATGATCGTAGGCACGTGCAGATTGCATTGATCTATATATAACGGCGTAATTGCCACGGATCGGTTGCCCGTCGCTTGGCTTGGGCTGTGCTGCCACCATGGCTAGCACCTAATGGCGACATCAATCATGGTCGAGATCGTGTGGATCGACTTGAGAGGCCCCAATAAGCGAACCCTCCCCCCCCGGCGGCGGCGGCGGAACTCACCCCCACCCCCCCCCCCCAACAAGTGCCAACACAGGCTTTCGTGAACCGATGCACAAGGCTTTCGTGAACCGATGCACAAGCAGCGGATTAGTGTCGAGGTGGCTACTAGGCTGCGACCATCCACGCTGAACTGAACAATGCAATAGTAGAATCGCATTGTCGGGGTTGATCCCGGATCGCATTGACGCGTCCCCGTTGCTGCCGGCGGCAACAAAAAACGAAACCAATTCACACCGAGCCATGTTCTCGGGGACCCGTCTTCTTCTAAATCTGACGCGTCCGGTTGCGAGATGCTTTGTTTGTTTACGACGACGGCGAGCTGGACGCGTCCATGATTACTGATCAGGGGCAAGCCCGGTCTTGTGTCCGACACCTTTTCCACGAGCTTGCCCGCCTTCCCTCGCCTTCCCTCCGGTTCTTTTTTTTTTTTTTTTTTTTTTTTTTTTTTTTCTGTCGCTGAAACTAATCTTGAGCTTTATCCCGTGTTGGTGCCCAGCCCCAGCGAGGCAGTTAAATCGCGGCTGTTTGCCGGATCCGACAGTTAAGAGATCATCGACCGTGACGGGCCCACAAGTTGGCCTTTCACGCTCACGTGGCCGTCCATCGCGGTCGGTTCTAGACGTCAATTTAACTCATTGCATTTCATTTCTCCCACGCTTGTTTTCACTGCATCGTCATTATCTCACTGCATCTTCATTATCTCACTGCATCTTCATTTATTTCACTGCATCTTCAAATGCCATGCTAAGCTCTTGGACCAGGGAATAACCTGGCCTTCACCACGGCTTACCAATCTCCGGGGTTGGTAACACCCAAACCCCCCTGAACAAAATTCTTCTCCCAACCAGTCCGGGATGAATAATTTTTTTGATGCTATATGGGGCAAGAAGAAATCTCATGCCGAGCAAAGAGAAATAATTGCGGTTTGCAGACATACGTTATCAATTCACAATGTCTTCGAGCACAGTTCAGTGTCTTATCTTGGACGCTGGTCCTTTGATCGCGTCAGGATACTCCAGTCTGTCACGATTGGCGGATGAGTTCGTGACCACGGCGTCCGTATACGACGAAATCAGAGACGAACGAGCACGAGCAAATCTCCAGCTGTGGCCTGTGGACAAGCTGATGGTACGACAGCCCAAGGCAGAAAGTATTAGTGTTGTGACCGAGTTTTCAAAGAAAACTGGCGACTACTCGGTGCTGAGTTCGACTGATTTGGGCATCCTAGCCTTGACCTACGAACTCGAGGTCGAGCGTAACGGCGGCGACTGGAGACTACGCAAAGCACCGGAGCCTGTTTCTACTAGCAAGCGTATTGAGAAGCCAAAAAATACATCAAAAGCACCACCGTCAGCGGGTGATGATTTTCAAGCACAAGTGCAAAAGCTCAGTATCAACGATAACGAGGATGATCGCGGTTGGTCGGTGATCAAACCCAAGAGATCGAACAGAAAATCACGGTATAGGCAGACCGCTGCCGGCGGCGGCGAAAAGAAGCCCAGTGGACCGACTGAAGAGAATCTGGAAGTCACACACCAAGTGCCCGAGCCGACTGTTATTGACACCACGACGCCCGGAGTGGAAGAAACTGCTGCGGAAGTTGTGCAGACACCGGTCATCGCTGGCGATCGGGACCTGGCGCCTGTTGACGATACAGTGGTCCCGGATGACTCAGTGACTCTTTATGACGACGACGAGGAGGAGGAGGAGGACTCGGAAAATTCAGATTCAGATGGCGAAGGCTGGATCAGCTTGGAGAACTTGAAACATCAACAGATTCTCGACGGCACGATTGAAGCTCATCCCAACGCGGTCGGCGATTCTGCCACCGAGACCGACAACGACGCTCACCTCAAAGTTGGCATGGCGTCGGGCGATTTCGCCATGCAGAATGTTGCCATGCAGATGGGCATGAATGTCATAAACGCCGTGTCTGGCCTGCAGATCAGAATGATCAGATCGTGGATGCTGCGGTGTCATGCTTGCTTTGCGCTCTGTCAGCCCCCAACCGGCGACAAGCCACGGCAATTCTGTACCCGATGCGGAGGAGCCACGCTTTTGCGATGTACAGTGACTACTTCGGCGGAGACCGGCAAGCTGCAGATTCACCTGAAAAAGAATTTTAAATGGTCGCATCGGGGTAATCGCTATGCATTGGCCAACCCCCAGTCCAAGCAATCCAGACGGCAAGGCGAGAACGCCAACCCGGTGCTTTTACGAGAAGATCAAACCGAGTATCTCAAGGCTGTTAAAAACGACACTTGGCAGAAGAAGCATAACGAGAAGGTTTTACAAGAATGGTTCGGCGGTGCTGGCGCAGAAGGCATCGGTGGATCTCCGTTTGCCAGCGGGTCTTACAAACGTGAAGCATCAAAAACCGGCGTCAAGGTTGGAAAAGGCAGATACGTCAATGAACGACGGCGGCATAAGGCATAGATAGGTCCTGAATTCAAAATTTTTGTACCATCTTATACCATTTTGTCACAACGATTCGTTCCCGATGTAGCTTCTACGGTTCATGATATTTTCAAACTAAATTTGTAACATTATACAACGCCCTTGAATAGACCATCTGTTTGCCCGTCCATGTCAATATATTCTGTTGCCATCATTCCAATACAGTATCGTACAGGCCCGCCTCTAAAATTTCCTTTATCAATCTAGTACTTGATTTCGGCTATAGCAGTGCATTAGCATACAAAAGTCCCAACTCTGACAATAAACAGGTGCCTTTTATCTCACATACCTTGCTGGGTTGGCAGTAAACCAAATCTCTTCTTGAGCGTAACTCGTTGACGAGAGTACTTGTCGTCAGGCGAGAACCGGGCAGGATGAGCGGACTTTGTGATAGTTCCGTCCTCGGTGGTTTTTTTAAGAGTGTAGATTCTCTTGCCGTCGGGACCTTCAACGTACATCAAATGCATTCTGAATAATGTGTATGTATATGTTTCAACCAGTGAAGAGACCTGGTGCTTAAGCATTAAATTCGTCGTTTCAACACACTGGAAAAAAAAAATTCGACGATGAAAATCTGGGACAAAGCAACGAAGCCGGGTAACTCTCCGCAATGCCAGCGAGCCCGCCAGGCTAGGTACCTTGATGCTCTTGTCATATGATATTATTTCCGTCTATTGTATCATACATTACTATTATATGCTATGAATAAAGAAGAGAATCTGCCAAAACACTTTTGATGCCACCTATTTACGCTCATTAGACTTGTACGCGACGAATCGTGGAAGATTTAAAGCAACCTCGTCAGCTCGCGTCCTCAATTCAAGCTCCTTACGCTTGTCAATTTTTTTAGCCATTTGCCGAACCGGTTGGATAGCTCCACTTAGCCTGTTCAAAAACCCTTCTTTGACAAAAATTGGCTCATCGTAATCGTACTCCATATCAGCAAAGACATCGAACAACGCATTGAGGGCCTCGATTACGATTTCCGGAGACGTTTTTGGTAGTAGCAAGACTTGGGTTAACAACAAGATTGAGATCGATTTTGTAATTTCTGGCCGGGACGGGGCCGACGCCAGTGATCCCAACAGCCCAATTGTTCGAATGCGATACTCCAAATAGTCTGCACTGTCACCACACGACTGATATCGTGAGATCAGACCTGTAACATCGTCCAGTGTGACTGGGACGTTGCCATTAAACGGTTTACTCGACGCCCACAGCACGCCTATCGAGCCTGTCTGTGAGTCAATATCCGACACAGGCAGCTCTTTCAAGCCGCCGTATACGCCTGTCCACAGCTCTTCTGCCCGTTTCAGCCATGTCGCGTCGTCAAGGGCAAGACTGTTGAAGGTCCATGCCATATTGTTAAGAGCCTGTAGAGCTCGTCCTCGGAATTCGGCATACTTCAGCAACGGTAAAACCGTATCAATCCCATTTGACAGCAAAACACCAAGGGTGGTCTCGTCGCTGCCCGACGACTCTATACCATCCTCATTATCGGCAACGGCCTCCATCTCATCAACTTTCGCCTCATCATCCGCATCCATATCTTCTTCGTTCGCATCCTCATTATGCTCTTCGTCAACAACAGGCTCTGCAGGCTGAACAATCTTCTTGCCAGGTCTCTGCTGCTGAACCACTAAAAATTCAGCTATAGACGTCAGCAGTTCCAATCCAAGTTGAACTGACACGACAGAGTTTTTAGCCAAAATGAATTCGTCGTCAATCGTCGAGGGAATGACGACCCCGTTTTTGGTGTCTGGTTCCAGTTTCTGGAGTACAGCATCCACATTGACCGAGCTTGTCAGACGGATGACCGCTTTAGTCACTTGTAAGAGATCAACAGTTGCCTGTACATTCAGCTCCAAGATGTTATACTGCACACCGGTGATATACATTTCAACCGGCAAGCTCATGTTCAGACCCAACGAAGCATTACACGATTGGATATCTCCTACAAACTGCTGATTATCTTCGCTGAGGATATAAAGACTTTCCGCAGCAGACACTTTGACAAACTCGGGAATTATTTCTGCACCGACCAAGTTGAGCAAAAACGACGCCAAGTCCGGGAATCTCGATAATATCGACTCCATGATGTCGTCACTGGAAGCCCCCAGCGATGTCAAAAGTGAGATCACACTTTCCAGCAGCTCGAAAGTAAGTTTTGCTTGTGCAGACGCAAAAGATTTACTCTTTTTTGAATCGGCCATGTCATTGAGTCTTGCTTTCACCTGTCACGGCAGTTAATATTCTGATCCTGTTCGGCGCAATCTTATGTAACATACCTTGTCAATCAAAGACGACAGCACCGTTAAGATATCTTTTCGCCACAGAAACACACAAACGTCGTAGCCTTCTTCAATGGTCAAATTACGCAACACAGCGACTGCCTCCTTGACGACCTCCTCCGAACTGTCTGTCAACGACCGCTCCATAAGAACCTGAACCAGCTTCTCCTTGAGCAGCATTTTGCGCATCGCTGGGTCCTCCACCAGAGACGCAATCGCCGAAGTAGTCATTATTCGGTCATTTACATCAGCCGAAGCCAGTTTTTTGATCAGAGGGACCGCATTGCCGGCATCTGTCACTGTTTTCTGGGACTCGATCAGAGTTCTTGCTTTGCTGGCCCGAATAGCCGAAACTCGCTGCAAAGAGTTTTTTGAGACTTTTGCCGCCTTGCCCATCTTTTAATGTGGTCGGAAAAGATTCCCAATCACTCTAAAACTTCGAGATCAATTAGGACTTGCGATTTATAGCTGTCGTGAATATGAACGCTACATGTATCGAGAAAATTTCGAGGTTGGGAGTAAAATACAGGGTTGGGGCTCAGTGATCAAAGGCTATCCCCAATTTACACGTACGGTGGGAGGTTACGCGCCTTGCACGCGTCGAAGGACTTGTCGGATCGGTCAGGTCGATATGAGTGGTATTGACCGGTGATAGGGGATATCTGTTATGGCTGACAAAGCAGACAATCAGGAAAGGGCAGATTTGCCGAGGATCAAGGTTTGTGGCTTCCTCCTCCGTGGTTGACCAGTCTAACCGGAGACGTTTAGGCACTGGCTCCGTTGGTTGTCAATCGGATCGCTGCAGGAGAGATTGTTATTGCTCCTGCCAACGGTCTCAAAGAAATGCTTGAAAACTCAATAGACGCTGGCAGTACTTCGATTGATATAGTTGCGAAAGACGGTGGATTGAAGCTATTGCAGATCACTGACAATGGCCATGGTATCATGGTGAGCAGATTGGCGATTCTTGATAAGCGGTCGCAACTCAGCTGCTAACTTGGACAGAAAGACGATCTTGAAATACTGTGCGAACGGTTTACAACTTCAAAGCTTACCACATTTGAGGACTTGAACTCGATATCTACGTATGGATTTCGTGGGGAAGCATTAGCTAGTCTGTCGCATATTGCGCATTTGACAGTCACAACTCGATCGGCTGATTCAGACTGTGCTTGGAGGTAAAGCCGTTGACAGTTTCTAAGAATCTAAGAGCTAATATAAAGGGCTTCATATTTGGACGGAAAGCTGGTGCCACCGAAAGGAAGTGACGTCGCAATGCCTCGTCCGGTTGCTGGCCGGCAAGGCACACAGATTACGGTAAGATCAATACGAGGGTAGAAGTCTCAGGATGGGGCGCTGACAGCTTAAGGTCGAGGATCTATTCTACAATGTGCCCTCTCGTCTGCGTGCTTTCAAGTCGGCCTCGGAGGAGTACAATAGAATCGTAGACGTTGTGGGCCGGTACGCTGTTCATTCTGAAGGTATAGCGTTTACCTGTAAGAAGCATGGAGAATCACAATTCTCAGTATCTGTTCCGCAGCGTGCTACAACCAAAGATAGAATACGGACGATTTTTGGTTCGGATATAGCCAAAGAACTTGTTCGGCTGGAGGTGGAGCAAGATGGGTCGATTGGATTTCTAGGGGCTCAAGGCTATATTACGAATGCCAATTATAACGTCAGGAAATCTAGTCCACCGGTATTTTTTATCAACCGTAAGTTGCTCTAGCGACATGACTAACCCTTATTTGAGCCTAACAATCTAGATCGGCTCGTTTCATGCGATCCATTACGTCGAGCTTTGTCAAATCTCTATGCTACTTACTTGCCTAAGGGCACACATTCCTTTGTTTATCTGTCTCTATTCATTGCACCAGACAAGCTCGACGTTAATATCCATCCGACAAAGAAAGAAGTCAGATTCCTATATGAAGAGGAAGTGATTGCCAAAATCTGCGACGCCTTCCAGGCTGCATTGCAAGAGGACGATCATAGTCGGACATACAAAACTCAAACTTTGATCACCGGTGGAAGGATGCCGGAGGTGTTGACACCGAATAAATCTCAGGTCCCGCAATCACAAGGAGTGAAGCGAAGGTACGAGTATAATTTGCAACGGACAGACTCAAAGGAGAGGAAGATTACTAGTATTTTTGAGCCTCAGAGATTTGCGTCCAGCTCTTCGCCTCACGCGATGTCGCCAAGACAAACGCCGTCCAAGTCTTCGTATCAAACCATGACGCCACTAAGAACACCGTCCAAGACTTTGACAGATGAGTCGATAGAATCGGATGACAAGGTAGACCACGATAACGAAGAAGATTATGAAGAAGGCGAAGACGAAGAAGATGAAGACGAAGAAGATGAAGACGAAGAAGATGAAGACGAAAATGACGAAGATAAAGACGATGACATTGAAGAGACATCGAACGAATCCGAGCCTACCATTCCCGTCGTGGAAGCTGTGGCCAGTGCTCCAGCAGATTCGCCAGCTGATTTAGACACCGACTCAAACGAACTCGAAATAGTCGATAGGGAGCAGACAGAAGTAAGATTACGGAGTGTAAAGGAGCTAAGACAGACCGTCAAGGACAATGCACACGCACAGTTGACGGAATTATTTGCCAATCATATTTATGTCGGCGTTGCTGATGAAAGTAAACGATTGGCGGCTGTTCAGCACAAGGTCAGCTTGTTCTTAGTTGATTATGGCGCAGTATGCTACGAGCTATTTTACCAGATTGGTCTGACTGATTTTGCAAATTTTGGCGAGATCGTACTTGATCCGCCACTTGCAGTTTCGACCCTTTTGACTATGGCTGTCACAGATGATCCGGAGACCTTATCAGCGGATCTGACAGAGAAATTTAAGGTAACTTATCTTTTTTGCTCAACATTGGTAACAAAAATGACTTGCTTACGGTGTAGATGATTGAAGGGCAGCTTCGCGACATGAGCCCGATGCTGAAGGAATATTTCTCGTTGAACATTGACGAAGATGGGAATCTATCAGGTATCCCATTGCTCATGAAAGGGTACGATCCTTCACTATCCAAGTTGCCAATGCTATTGTACAGAATTGGCATGAATGTAAGTTTTGCGCTTTAATTATGTAACCCCGAACTGTAGTGTTGACGACTTAGGTCGACTGGGAAGACGAGAAGGAATGCCTGGACAAACTACTGCGTGAAATAGCAATCTTTTACGTCCCCGAGATGATACATCCAGACGAGAGCGAGTTCTTGTGCAAAACAGACGAGGCCGGGAACTCACGTCTAGAACTATTGAAACGATCTCTTGAAGCCGTAATATTTCCAGCCATCAAGCGTCGCCTGATAGCCACCGAATCTCTGCTCTCGGCCGTAGTGGAGATCACCAGCCTACCTAAACTATATAAAGTATTTGAGCGGTGCTAACATATGTATATATATGATTAACCATAACTTATATCTATCAATATTTTCTGCTAGTAATCAGGGTGGTCGTAGGAGCTGTCTAAATCTTGACTGGCAATAACCGCGCACGTGACTTATTGTCTATTGTTACCTGGGTTACCGCATCCCGACGTAAACAAAGCACGCAACAAGTTGAAGTTGGGATCTTCACGCGTTCACGATTATGACGTGAATCAGCCTCGAGCAGAAAATCAAGGACTGGTATAAGAATAGTGACAGATAGAGCAAAAATGTCAGGTATGAATAATGGCCCGCCAGCGACGTCGATTCGAAATCAAAGGCTAGCAGAAGTTTTCCAGCGGTCGCTGCAAGCATCGACCAAGGCGCTTACGTTTGAGAAGCTGGCACAGTGCTACCCATTCGTAGCACAACATGGCGGGGCAGGACTACGGGAAGCAATGAATCAAGCTATGAGATTCTGGGAATCAAGCTCAACGGTAAGTCAGTGATAGTCAATACAAGTGCGGGTTGCTAATGTAGCAGCGAGAATTTGAAGCCATCCTGGACGAACGCAACGTCGCACAGAAACTTTCACAACTAGACGAATTGATTGACGAGGCGCGCAAACGAAAAAAACAGAACGAGCTGAACGAAGGTGACGTGAAGCCTTCCGAGAGACAGGTTTACCTGGAGAGCTTGACCCCTGAGGATGTTGTCGAGGCCCATCTTATGGAAGTCAAGATCCGGGAAGCTGAACGGCTCGAAGTTCTTATCCAAGAGGTAGGGGAAGACTTTGTTTTCCAGTGTTTAGAGTTAAGCTCTAACGCTTCAGGTCCAATCGGCGAATAAGAAGATGCTTCAAGAGGTCGCATCCCAAGATGAGGAGATCAGTACCCTTTTGGATGGACTTCGTAATGATCTTACGGAGCTTTCACAAGTATGTGCCATCAAATGTCTGTACCGACCCAAGTTGACGGCTAATAAAAAATATAGGCTGCGAATGAGATTGACATGCTACCCGAGCAATCGGAAATGTTTTCGCGGATAGATGAAGTGACTAGTCAGATTAGAGCGTAGGAGCTAACAGACGCGGCTTGATCTTGGGTGGGTCGTAGTTCTCTAATTTCATGGAGTCATTGGTTTAGTATATGGTAATGAATGCTGTCTTTACGAACGTCGTAGCTTGCAGTCGCGGCTTGCAGTCATCGCCCGGCCAGGAACCTCCTGAGCCCGAGACGACCACCACAGATTCAGGCCTAGCAGTGGCTCGACTCACTAGATGCTAATCACATGCGTTACTAAAGCACGTCCTATTCAAATTCCGTATATACTTTGTAGAAGCGAAAATTACGCACGCGAATCAGAGCCCGGGAACGCGTTAGTATCCAAATAGTCTAGACGCAAACAAAAACCTCCCCGCAACCTTTGCGCGGTAGGCGCGGCGCAGCCGGAGCGGTTCTCGTACCTGGCGACAGCTTCTTGTCGCTCGCTGATCTGATCGTCAAAGTACACTCACAGCCATGGTCCCAGGTTCGGAAAGGATTGAGTATCTCTGACTACCTGAATAGAATAGCACTAGCTCGAGCGTGTCTGTGTCTGTCGGTATATCTGAGCTTTGAAGGCTCAGATCAGACCCGATACTGGTCGGATTTATAGCATCGCATCGCGTCACATTACTTCCTTAACCACCAGCAGTCATGAGTGACGTGGTCGTGCCAGAGCTTTGTCTTGCGCTGGATCACTTCTCGTGGTCAAACTTTGGAACCTCTCTTATGCTTGCCGGCGGTATCGTTTGCTCGTATATACCCCAACATTTACGAATATTTTCGCGACAGAACTCCAGAGGGATTTCGCCATGGTTCTTACTATTGGGCATGGCGTCGGGGACATGTTCTCTGGTCAACATTATGCTCCTTTCAGCTGGCGTTATGAAATGCTGTGAGTTTTTGGTAAGCATGATGGAAAGAGTTGTTGGCGAGGTCCAAAGCTGGTTTGGTTGTGCTAATTTACAGTCCGGAGGGAAATGTTTCGCAGCGACCCTGGGTGTTCTCCAAATCGGTCTTCAGTTTGCGATGTTTGCCACAACGTAGGTTTCAATATTTCTATTCAAAGTTGACTGAATGACTCACGCAGTGATAGGTTTGTACTGTTTGTGCTTTATTTTCCGAGAGATCACCGGGGTGAGTACAGGCAAGCACTGTTTGTCACTGCGCTCGCACTCGGCCATTTCGTCTGGATGGCTACCATAGGCTTGATAGTTCACTTCAGTGGCAGAGGGGTGAACACGTTTGCCGCAGTTTTAGGCCTTCAGGCGCTGGTGTTATCAGCAAGTCAATACTTGCCGCAAATTTATATGACGTACCAATTAGGCCACGCGGAGTCGTTGAGTATGTCCACTCTGATGATGCAAGTTCCCGGCGGGTTTATATGGGCAATGAGCCTTGCAGCGAGGGAAGGCACGGGCTGGAGCTCATGGATGCCGTATTTTTTCAGTGCTTGCTTGCAATCTATACTGCTTCTATTGTGTCTGTATTTCGAAAGGGCTCATCGCAAACGAAACTCGCTGTACGAGGTCCTAGACCGTGACCTACAAGATGATCATATGGTTGCCGTGTTTGACGAGGACATTATTGAAGGGAGCCATATTGAATAGATGTCTCGTAGGATTTGAACTGCTTCTCTCTTTTAAAAATGGTTTATCGGTTATAAACATGGCGTTCTGGTTCAGTTCTTTTATCACAGCGAAATACATAATTCATAGTTGTGGAGCTAAAAACATTCGGCTTTGCGGCACAAAAATAGTTTTCTCTCGAGCATGCCTTTAGTGAGCAGAACGGTTGTTAGACTGTGCCAATTCTGCAAAATGCCTTCCGATCCGTCGCTAACAGCTTGGGAAAGGACCGCCTGTTCGTAGGTCACGTCGACTGTCTTTTCGATTGTAAGATGATTGTTTCTGCAGAATTTCTGGACATTAGAAAGCTTATTTTTGAGTAAATGTGCTGCATCGGGATCGAAAAATTTGCGAGTGTAGTCACCATACCACACTATCACCGGCCGAGTTGAGCTGATTATGGTGGTGTCGAGTACGACGAGCCCACCGTCTGCTAGACCGCTTATACATTTGCGTATGTGATCTGAATTCAGCCGGTATGGTGATTCTATGAGAGCTTTGCTATAGCTCTGATGCACGTTAAGAGGGAAGCCGACTATCTTAAGATCTGGTGATGCCAGCATGTATGACGCGGGGCCGATTGCTACCACGGAAGGATCTGGATTATCACCAAGTTTGAGCAATTGTGCCACCAAAACCCGTTTTCGTACACCTATGACATCGTCTCTAGATGTATGTCTGCTTGTTAGTTTCGGCAGAGACTGAACGTATGGCATGTAAACCAGTACCTGGATCGTTTAGCGAAAGACACCGCCGACGCGCGTTTGACGTTGCACATGCTTAAAAACAGGCGAAATGACCAGCTGTCATCCGATATCTGCAGTAGCTGCCAGAGCGAATCGGTGGCATGCCTTCGCAAACTGATTCGCTGATGAAACAGATCATCAAGCACAACGTCGATCGGAATATGCTTGCCGTATAGGAGAAACGAGCTATAATGGTGTGATGGCCATTGTGATTGAGCTGGCGCAATATAGTTTAACAAGCTGACATCCAACGGAGCTAGCCTGTATCGTTTGTGGTATAAGTAGCAGTATATATCATTGGTGAGCTCGATCAAGCCACAGGTCATAAGAAAGACCGCAAATGCTGTCAACACTCTGTCTACTGGTTGCGGCGAATAGACGACGGTGCTGCAGTAAGTGTATGCTGACCAGAATAACTTGGAAAATATATCGACAACGTGATGCTCCATTTTTAGCGTGGCAAAAAGTGAATAGAGATATATGTAATAGAGGTATAAAGCGTTTCGAGACGAGTTCACGACAAGTCATCGTCTCGTGCCCCTTCACGGTGTCAGTCTGTGTCACCCGCCAAATCGACAACGCGTTGATAGCTCGACTGTGTAAACAAAGCTCACGCGGTGACGCGTTCTGTAATGACGTATCTCAATAGTCATAATTTCATACCCAGGTTGATTGATTACCCCATATATTTACCTGAAAACCTGTTATGGAGCTCACGTTGCATTGCAATAGCGATGGCTGTCGCAAACCGTTGACTAATGAAGCAGTGGTAACCACCTGCAGGTACATATGACGTATAGCTTATGGTGTGGAACACTGGTCTAACGGGAATTGTTTAGCCATGTATTCTGCGTCGATTGCTCGAATCGCCGCTTCAGTCAAGAAAAGAAATGTCCCGTTTGTGAGAGCTGCTTGCCAGCCGAAGACGTTAGTCTGCCGTGTTTTGATGAAAGGAGGTGATCAGCAGTTTTCAACTGAGCCCAGGATATCGTCTTAACCTCGCTGAAACCAACAGAGTAAGAAGCATTCACCGCTTGGTGCGGATAGTACTGATACTGTAGGGATTACAAAAACTTTCTGTAACACCACCCCCGATTCAAAGTTTTTTTTACTAATGGAATAGAGCGTGTTGGCCGGTCTCAGTCCTGCGATGATTTCTGACATAGCATCGCGAGCGCTCGCATTCTGGAATTACCAGGCTACTTAAGAAATGAAAGTAGCATGTTTGCACTGTATCTGCTTTCCACTAATAGCTAAATATAGAGTGTATCAAGAGTATTTCGTCAAAGTCCTGAACGAGAAAAGCAGCAAGTATGCGTTCGACTTGTATTGTGACGAGGAAGAGGTTAACCGATAGCATGAACTCGCTTATTTCAAAAATGGCTCGTGATGCCAATGCCCAGATTTCTGGTAGTTAGCATGCTACGCGTATGACAGATTCTGGCTGATATGCAAGACTTGCGTGAGCGGATTCAAGGTGAACATGTTCCGATGCGTTGTATAGCAGTTTAGGTTAAAAAAGCAGCGGCGACCAAATAGCACGACGAGGCTTTCAAGTCAAACCAGCAGCTGATGGAAAGATTTCAAGAGAAATCACGTAATTGCGCAAAGTTGCAAGCATCATACGAGCAGCTCAAGCATAACACGATGCTTAGTAACCTTGCCTAGTCTCTTGCTGATCGCGATCCTGTGATTGCCGGTGCCTCCTCGCAGGCTGTACAAGGTAAAAAACCAACAGACTATTTGACCGGACATAATGCTGACGGTAGACGTATCTGCTACTCCTAGGACCAACCACCAAATGCCCGGATCGATTCACTCTAGTCAACGTCGGCCATTAATCGAACACGATGGCAATCGGCAGTTTCTTGTGCCCCGCATAAGCTTCAGCTACAGGAGATCCTCTAGAACTCACGAGAGGACTGCCTATGACGGATGAGTAGTAATTTTTAAGCGAGGTTTGATATTATCTGTTAGGCTCCGCGCGTATCCTATCTTGCCGTGTTATGCCGATATGCCGAACTTAAAATATGAGTACTCATTTATTTGTTTCAAATGAAAATCACAAGTCATAAATCGCAAATCACAAAATAACAGAAAGTATTAGACGTCCAATCAGATATTATTTTAATCAATTTGAATATATTTGCATTGCTTTCTAGTCCAGCCACGCGATGGTGCTTTCCATCGGGGCCATACCGCAGAGCAGCACCCGAAGCACTGAATCAGTCATTGGACATTACGTATCACACTTGCCGGTCAGCAGTTATTTGCAAGTCTGCGCTATTTCGTTCGCCGCAGTGCGAAAACTGTCATCAATCGGTTTTGCTAATTCTATAAATCGGACTGCAATCATTAGCATAGTAGCATACTCCGAAGAATGGGGAGATACGTCATGGAAGCGTCGGCGTTTAATCTTACCTACGCCACCGGAGGACTAACGCCGATCCGACCAACCCACGAGCCGAGCTGACAACAACGTAGACTCGAAAATCGATTGATCCTGTAGAAAGAACTTGATCATCAATGAGTTATCATGACGCTCAATAAACGGTCCGATGCGTGTCTCGGCGACGGCTTTCCAAGCCGCTTCGATGGCAGCAGCACGGCGTCAAGCTGTCCAGGCAGCCAGCGCAGGCAGCTCTCAACCAACCCGTCGTCATCATACAATAATAGCACCAGTCAATTAATTCGCTCGCGGTTTCCTGATTGTCGCCGAAAAGCCTTAATTCGGGGACCGGGCGCCTATTGTTCGAGACTGCTTTGTTCTTTTGTTCGTCGGCTCGGCTATAAGAAAATTAAGTAACAAGCTTTTTATCGCGCCGCTCGGTTGTCCGAAACCTCCGAAACAGTCCGATGCATCGAACAGCTGCGTGATGACGACTGCCGGGAGGCTGATGGTTTCGAGTGCGATCTGGAGACAAACTGTCTTGATAACGCATAAAACTTGTTATGTCATTTGTATTTCCATGTCATATTCTTCGGCTTCGGCGATACTGCAGGGCAGAGCCAGTATGACCGCCGACGGTGGCAGACACCAGGTTCCGGAACTTCACTATATATACAGCGCATATTCTCCTCCTCTTGGTGTTGGACTGAATTAAACGACACACAGCAACTGAGAAGCACAAACACCAACTTCCGACATTACAACGCTCAATTGAACAAACATGACTGGCACTGACTATAAGTTTGAAGGCTGGGTGGCTCTCGATGCCAAAACTGCAGTCACCGGCGGGCTCAAGTTTGGCGAGTTCGAGCCTAAGACATGGACTGAAGACGATATCGACATCAAGATCACTCACTGGTAAGCCGAGACACGACTTTGTCGTACTTAAATGCTCCAATTGCTAACGTGGACCAGTGGCGTTTGCGGTTCTGACATGCACACTCTCCGCAACGGCTGGGGTATCAGCGACTACCCGCTCGTGGTGGGACATGAGATTATTGGAACAGTTGTTCGCAAGGGCAAGAATGTTGACAAATTCAACATTGGCGATCGTGTTGGCGTTGGTGCCACCTGCACGTCATGCATGTCTTGCAAATTTTGCACGACCGACCATGACCAGTACTGTCCGGAAGTCAAGTGGACTTACGGCGACCGCTACAAAGACGGCAAGAAGACCAACGGTGGGTATGCCACTTATGGCCGCTACTCGAGTTCGTATGTGCACCGTATCCCCGAAGGCTTGGCATCGGCTGAGGCTGCTCCCTTGTTGTGCGGAGGTGGTACTGTGTGGTCGCCTTTGACCCGCAACGGGGCCGGCCCCGGCAAGAAAGTCGGCATCGTCGGTGTCGGTGGCCTCGGACATTTTGCAGTCCTGTTCGCTGCTGCTCTTGGCTCCGACGAGGTCGTTGCCATCTCCCGCTCCCGCTCCAAGGAGGAGGATGTGAAGAAGATGGGCGCCACCAAGCTTATTGCCACTAGTGAGGAAGGCTGGGACACTGCCAACGCCGGCACGCTCGACCTTATTGTCTGCACTGCGGACGATGCGTCGCTTCCCATTGACAGGTACCTTGGCTTGCTTTCCATTGGTGGAACTTTCGCAATTGTCGGTGCCCCCGATGGCCCGGTCAGCTTCAACTTGGCACCACTTCTTTACGGCAACCGCAAGATTGTCGGTTCGTTGATCTCTTCGCTCGGCGAGATTGACGCCATGCTTGAGTTTGCAGCTAAGAAGGGTGTGAAGCCCTGGATCCAAGAGCGACCAATGTCTGAAGTCAACAAGGTTATCCCTGAGATGCAGCAGAAGGGCGCTCGTTACAGATTCGTTCTTGAGAACTAAACAATATGTGTTTCCTGCCCTTATATGCTTCCTGCCTTTGTGTGTTTCCTGCTTTAATGTGTTTCCTGCTCTTATGTGTTTGTTTGTCTTTTTAGTAATGTAATAATTATAACCGAATCAAATGTTTCAACTAAAATGAATGACTTACTGGTTACGTTAGGAATTCAGGTCCATTACAAGCGGCCAAACCGCTATGATGGAGCGCAAATATATCTCTCGGCCGGCCTGCAAGCTCATAACGCGACGGTGGAAGAACTAAAGGACGGAACTCGATTGCCTAGAAATGATACGGCTTTTGCTAGTGTCTTTTGCGGCCCCAGATTTACAAAAATTTCGTCTACTAAGTTACTGCATAATTGCGGTGACTACGTCATGAAAGCGCTCCTACCAGATTAAGCAAGGAAATAAGCGGTCCAGCGATGTCCGTGTCCGCTCGGCTGTTGGGACAAAAACCGTCAAAACGCTGCCAGTAAAAGCGAGCTGGAAACATATCATCAGCGACTTGTTATGATGATTTGGTAAGTGTTCCCATACGGATCTAAGCGATTGCTAATTGCCGTTTCTCCGTCAGGACGGAGTTAAACAGCCCACGTGACGAACGCAGGCTCACCAAGAACCGGCAAGCTCGAGTGGTCGTAAAGATTTTCACCATAATTAATTCCATCTCTAAACACTTCTTTATTGTCGCCGATGGGATTCTTGCGGAATACAATGCCAGAGCTCTACTGTTCGTCGGCTTTGCTGCAAATAAATTAAGTCGAGCTTCGAAGAGCCGCAGGGTTGCTCCGATAGACGTACTCGTATTTATTTAATTACTTTGTTTATCGGGGCTTATCGGGCCGACCGCACGGAGATTAAACAAATTCCCTAACTTAGGGCTTAGACAAAATGACAGAGGCGGCAGCTGGCTCGTAGCCATCGTTGGTGTACCACCCGCGCTTCCAGATTCTACTATTTAAACTGGGCCGAACCCTCCTTGCTCTATTGTTCTTCCTAAGTGGTGGACACTCAGCAATTGAGCAGGACAAACAAACCTTTTTTTGTTGCAAAACACTCAATTGAACAAACATGACTGACTACAAGTTCGAAGGCTGGTTGGCTCTCGATGAGAAGACTGCTGCCACTGGCGGGCTCAAGTTTGGCGAGTTCGAGCCCAAGACGTGGACTGAAGACGACGTCGACATCAAAATTACTCATTGGTAAGCTGGAACACGCCTCCGTTGTACTCAATTGACCCAATTGCTAACACCAAGCTTAGCGGTATTTGCGCCTCTGACGTGCACACTCTCCGCTCCGGATGGGGTATGGCCGACTACCCGCTCGTGGTGGGACACGAGATTGTCGGAACCGTTGTTCGCAAGGGTGAAAATGTCAAGCACCTCAGCATTGGCGATACGGTTGGCGTTGGTGCGTCATGTGCGTCATGCATGACTTGCGAGTACTGCACCACCGACCACGACCCCTACTGCAAGAAATGTAAGTATACTTACAATGACCGCTACGAGGATGGCAAGAAAACCAGCGGTGGATATGCCACCTACGGCCGCTACTTTGGCCCATACGTGCACCGTATTCCCGAAGGCTTGTCGCCGGCTGAGGCTGCTCCCTTGTTGTGCGGAGGTGCTACCGTTTGGTCGCCCTTGACCCGCAACGGCGCCGGTCCCGGCAAGAGAGTCGGTGTCGTCGGCGTCGGCGGCCTTGGTCACTTCGCACTCCTGTTTGCTGCCGCTCTTGGCTCTGACGAGGTTGTTGCCATCTCCCGCTCCCGCTCCAAGGAGGAGGACGTGAAGAAGATGGGTGCGAAGCGTCTTATTGCCACTAGTGAGGAAGGCTGGGACACTGCCAACGCCGGCACGCTCGACCTTATTGTCTGCACTGCCAACGATACTTCCATCCCAGTCGACAAGTATCTTGGATTGCTTGGCGTTGGTGGAACTCTTGTCGTTGTCGGCGCCCCCGAGGGCCCTGTTACCTTCTCCTTGGGACCGCTCATTTTCGGCAACCGTAAGATGGTTGGCTCGTTGATTGCTTCGATTGGCGAGATTGACGCCATGCTTGAGTTTGCTGCTAAAAAGGGTGTTCACTCCTGGATTCAAGAGCGACCAATGGCTGAAGTCAACAAGGTTATTCCCGAGATGCAGGAGAAGGGTGCCCGCTACAGATTCGTTCTCAAGAACTAGAAAATATATAATTGATAATTTGCTTTTGTCTGAAATTTATTTTTTCTTTTTTAATTTCTAGATTTTTAATGAACAAGTATAGAATGGAAACGAAGCTTTTAAATAATGACGTGTAATTAGTCTTCTCTCACGGGCTGGATTACGATCCTTCTGTATGAAGTCAGCGCTGGAACGCCATTGTCGGTAACCTCCAAAATCATGTGATACGGCAGTCCTTTTGGAATTGGAAACTTCTCTCGAACGTTTATGCAGGATACATCCGCCGGCGGCACCGTCACTTTGAGTTTTGGTCCGTCATGCTCCATGCCAGGGTCGTTCATCTCGAACAAATGGAAGGTTTGAATGCATCCAGGTTCTTTGTAGTGGAACCACTTGAACGTAAGCTCATCTCCATCGGGATCATACGACTCGGAAGCATCCAGAGTTATAGAACTGTTGGCAGCAACTTCGATAACTATCGGAGTCAGCCCCTTGTCACCGTTGACTGACACCACCGGCTGATGATTGACTTTGGAGAAGTCATTGGTAAGGGTCCACTGCATTCTGGCAGCAAAATCCAACTGAAAAGCGTTTCTCCATCTCCAAACCGGCGCTTTGCTTGAGACGTAGTTTCGGCCATCATATCCGACGACCGCATCTGCAGCATCAGCGAAATGACCGCGGTTCGAAAGGCCCTTGTCACTCGGATTCAC
The DNA here is from genome assembly GCA_030580395.1 of Myxozyma nipponensis. Classification (NCBI taxonomy): domain Eukaryota; kingdom Fungi; phylum Ascomycota; class Lipomycetes; order Lipomycetales; family Lipomycetaceae; genus Myxozyma; species Myxozyma nipponensis. The sequence goes on from JAKTSU010000005.1 coordinate 144,776, forward strand.
CGGCCAGAAGCGCCCGCCCCACGATCCCCATGACGGCTCTTCCGGGTTGCCCAGACCGTTCTGAATGAGATACAAGAACGTGGGAGTGTCACCTTCCATGGCGTAGATTACGTCAGGATATTTTGCACCGAGCGGCCCGATCTGAATATGCTCCTTGAGCCATTCCTTCTGAATTAGCGAATTGTCGGGCCCGCCCTCCTCGCCGGGAATGATACCGGAGATCCCGATCCACTGGGCGCATTGGTACTGATTGAAGCCATGGACGGAGCAGAGGTAGAACATATCAGGATATTGCTGGCGCAGCCACGCACCAGTGTCGTCTTGGTCAGAAATGGCATACACTCTAATCTTGGACACCAATTTTCCAATATCAGGCCGATGCCGAATGCTGTACAACGCCGATGCCAAAATGTTGGTACCTCCCCAAACTAGAACCCACAATGGACGAGGGTCGTCACTGAGAATGCGAGATACCAGCAGCTCGGCTCCCTCGCTCAAAGGAATGTCATCGCCAACAGCTTCCATTCCGTAAACCTACTGTAAGCATTCATCCGAGCACTCATCGTGCACGACACCAAAAAACTTACGGGAGCACCGGATTTGATCAAGCTCCGCACGTGGGCAGGTGAAGGATACGGACAGTCAGGATGAGCATGAGCATTCAGATTGTCGACAACTTTCTCGTAGCCGTCAACAATATCGTGTAGAGCCTCGGGAGCGACTTTGTTGCGAAGCCATGTTGACGTGGTCGCGACTATTCCCTCGGTGTCGAACTGGTTGGAGTATGTCAGGTATCGAGTGAACGACTGCGCATCATCAGGCTCGTTGGTGATATCGGTCAGGATAAACACTCTCGGCCGTGACACAAACTTGTTGGTAGTAGATGCCATATTGCACACAATGCCTCTGTGAATACAGCAGACACAGATGGTAAGGACTGCAGCCAGCCCAGTGCAGTTGTTGACCATATATCACGGAGCTCCCGGGGGCCCAGAAGCAGCCACGCCGTGAATAATGCCTGATACGGACATGCTTAGCGATAAAAGCTAGCCGCAGCAAATACCAATCACGTGATCAGCGGGAAACAGTGCTCGACTTACAGCCGGGTGAGCTTAGTCGCGGGGAGTCGTCGCGCCCTACCCGAAAGAGGCTACTGCTGCCCGTGGACGGGAATGTGGGGCAGCCAGTGCGCGCCTTGGCGGGGCAGCCAGTGCTCGCCTTGGCTGGGCAGGCTGGCGCGGGGAAGAGCAGTCAGGAGAGCCGCTGCTGTGCCGAAACAGGCAGCTGTAGCCACTGCCTTTATCCAAGACTCCATGGCGCACTAACGGCTGTCCGGAGATGCTCGCAACTCTGAGACTCACCCGCGGCGGGGGTGATGCCACGCTTGGGGTCGGCCTGCGGAGCTCTAGACAGCGAGAGCCAAGAAAACGGTCCGCTCCGCAAATTTAGAGGGCGAGGTTTAGCTAGCGCCGTGCTAGTGGCGACTGTCGCACTCAATGGGAAGTGCTTGCCGCAATAATGGTGTGTTGCAAATTTTGAGGGCTAGAGCGGGGTGAAGAAAACCACCCCCGGTTCTGATAGACACTTTTGTCGATACCACGAAGCGTAGACGGTCTTCAGAACACACACACACTCACACACATGTATATATATATATGTATGTATTGCATGAACAGCTCGTAGGCTTTGCCACTCAAGTTTTAGGTTCCTCTGTATTTTCTCTGTATTTTCTGTAAATTGTTTGACTCAAGCGTGTTTTGCTTTATCGGCAAGCTTATAATCACTGAGCTGGACAAGATATCTTGAAAAAATGGACGACTTTGCAGAAAACGCTCAAGAAAAAATTGAGAACGAGGTTAAGAATATTGAGCATGCGGTAGAAACCAGGAACGCGCATATTTCCGACCAGGAAGATCATAATATCGGAAGACTAGCAGCTTTTCGGGCAAACCCTTGGTCGTCTTTCTGGTGCATCTACGCATGCTTTACGATTATTTTGTTGTCATTTGATGTCCAGGCGTCTGGTTCTATCATTGGTATTCCTGAATTTCGCAAAGACTTTGGACACCTCTACGAAGGCGACTATGTGCTCACAAGCGCTTGGCAATCTGCGTTTTCTGGTGCGCCCCTCGCAATGTAAGTCATTACTAAAGTATGTACTACTTTTCACTCATACTGACCTCACGAAAGGGCGGTATTTTCGTCTTTGGGATCTGCTGAGCTGTCGGACTTGCTCGGACGTAGACTCGTTTTGATTGGAGCTTTGTGCGCTTCATTTATTGCTGTTGGTGTTGAGTTCGCTGCCACCACTAATGCCGTGTTTTTCGTCGGCAAGCTCCTGAACGGTATCATGGTTGGAACGATTGGTACCATCATGGTGGGCTATATCGGTGAAATCTCGCCGTTGGCTTTGCGCGGTGTTTTCACCTGCGGAGTTGGTGTTGCCTACGGTATCGGCCCCCTTGTGGCGTTTATTGTTATCAACTATACCGGCGACGTCGACTCTCGTTGGGCATATCGGACCGTGTTTTGCAGTCAGTTCGGATTTGCTGGTGTTTCGTTTTTATTTGCACCGTTCATGCCGGAGTAAGTCATCTTTGCGCGCCACACTTTATCAAATGGAAGACACTTGATAGCTAATGTTACAGATCTCCTTGGTGGCTTGTGTCCAAAGGAAAACGAGATCAAGCTCTCAAGTCGCTTTCGCGGCTTGGATTTAAGGGTGAAGAGAGAGAGAGACGGTTGGCGTTGATCGAGCTCACGCTCGAGGAAGCTCGTCGCGAGACTGAAGGCGTCAGCTATTTAGAATGCTTCAGGAAATCCAATCTTCGTCGTACCATTGTCAGCATTATGCCTCTGAATATTCAAGCATTTTCTGGTATTGGTTTCGTGGCGGGGTATTTCACTTACTACTTGCAGCTCGCCGGCTACTCAACGTCGATGAGCTACCGTATTCAAATCGCTCAACCGGTTCTTTCTATTGTTGGCAACCTTATGGCTGCGGTTGCGATCGACTACGTCGGCCGCCGCAACCTGACTTTCTACGGACTTATCATCCTGACCGTCTTTTTGCTCATCACCGGTGGCCTGGGCTTGGGCGATTCTCCGTCAACCATTAAGGGAACGGTGGCGTTTATCCTCATTTACAGTTGGTGGTATAACGTCACCATCGGCTCGACCGCGTTCTCGTTGCTCTCAGAGGTGTCGACTTCGAGGCTGCGCATAAAAACAGTTGCGATTGGCTACTCGGTCCAGAGTGCGATCAACATCATGTGGCAGTTCGTACTGCCGTACATGTTCAACCCGGACCAAGCCAACCTCGGTGCCAAGATTGCGTTCATCTTCGGCGGCCTCTGTCTGTTCTGTATTGGCTATCTCTTTTACTTCCAGCCCGAGACGGCCGGTCGGTCGTACCAGGAGCTGGACGAGATGTTCCTCAAGGGTATTCCTGCTCGCAAATTCAAGAGTTACCGTACCGAAACCCAGATTCTCAACGAAGCAACCAGAGGTGATAATGACGTGGAAGAAAAAGCGTGACCCGACGATTTGTAGTGGGAGGAAGGGCGGAGCGACTGATCTAGTGTTTATCAACTTTAACCTGTAATATGAAAAGTGCTGCGTAAACCAGGAAATCTCTCCGACTGTCACATTGTTGGAAAAGACCTTCCCAACGGGTGGACGCTCCCGGATGGGATACCCCCATGTGCATGGAAGGCCCTCACGGTAAAAACATTTGTGCCCTCCTCCTCTCGTCCCCCCCCCCCCGGGCGTCCTATCGTCCGTTTAGGCGTCGGCTCGGCTTCCGACTGCACTCACTACGACTCACAACCGGCACCGGAGGAGGTTTAACGTTGCTTGCCGGTCTTGCTGCACCCCGAGCTCGGTGAAAATAAAAATAAGCCGATGGAACCAAGCTCCCCTACAGCGGGGATAGGGCGTACCCGGCGTTGCTGCGTGGGGAAAACGCGGGCGGGAGTCGCGCCCCCCCCCCAAAGCTCGCCCCTGAATTTGCCCGTCGTAGTTCTCGGCGGGGTAAGTGACACAACCCCTCACGATAGAGAATTAATTTGCCTTCGGAAGCAATCATGCGGGATGCAAGCACGCCGCTACGGAGTGATTAAAAAGCTTCCTGCAGGCTGTATATAAGCACGGCCTCCGGGAGCTAATTTTCTGCCCAGGTCTGCCCAGCTTGTTGGACAGAAAAAAAACTTACGTTTTGCATTATCCTACGATGGCTGAACATAAGCTCTTTTACAAGCAACCCGCGAACTTGTGGGACGAAGCGTTGCCGATTGGCAATGGCAGACTTGGTGCCATGGTCAGAGGTACCACCGAAGTTGAACGACTGTGGATCAACGAGGACTCGGTGTGGTACGGCGGCCCTCAGGACCGTGTCAACCCAGCCGCGAAGGGAAACCTGGACCGCGTTCGTTCGTTGATCGACCAGGGCCGTATTCCCGAGGCAGAAGCACTGACGCTGAAGACATTCACCGCAATGCCGGAATCAATGAGACACTACGAGCCAATGGCCGATGTTCTGATGATGTTCGGTCATGGCATTGATCCCCCTGGTCCGTACAAGAACACGGTCGGCATCCAGAGATTCGGCAACCAGACACAGAAGCTGTCGTGGGGTGGCACTGTTGCCCAGACGCCGGACGGATACAAGCGGGAGCTGGACCTGAAAACCGGAGTGGTGTCGGTTGAATACGACTGGGAAGGCGGCCACTATGCGCGTGAAGTGTTTTCCAGCACTGCTGATCAAGTTATTTGCGCCAAGGTTACTGCTGATAAGGACTTCTCGTTCCAGCTGACGTTGACCCGCGGTGATCACGAAGACACCGATCGCAGAATAAACAAGACGTTTGATTACTTGAAGCACATCAAGAACGGGCTTGTCATGGGTGGCACCATGGGCGGCAAAGGTGCCGTCGAGTTCTCCATGGGTGCTACCGTTATCATCGAGGGAGAAGGCGCGGTTGACAACGATGGTATCGATCTTGAGGTCAGCGCTTCGGCCGGTTCCACCGTGATTGTGCTGATCTCTGGCGAAACCTCATACCGCAACCCGGATGCTGAGGCTGCCGTCAAAGACAGACTGGATGCTGCGTCTCAGAAGTCTTGGGACGAGCTGTACGCCGGACATGTCAAAATCTTTGGTGGACTGTACAACCGTGTCGAGCTTAAGTTGCCCGATAGTGGGAAATCAGACGTGCCGACGGACAAGAGACTTAAGAAGGTTAGCGAGGGAGAGACTGATACTGGACTGGCAGCTCTGCTGTTTCATTACGGACGATACTTGCTTATCAGCTCGTCGCTGTCTGGAATTCCGCCCAACCTTCAAGGCATCTGGAATGCCGATTCTATGCCAGTCTGGGGCTCCAAGTACACGATCAACATCAATATCCAGATGAACTACTGGCCTGCTGAAGTCACCAACCTGCCCGAGTGTCACGAGGTTTTGTTTGAGTTCATGAAGAAGCTAGCCAAGAACGGTGCCAAAGTCGCTGATGAAATGTACGGCTGCCGTGGATGGGTAACACACCACAATACCGATCTTTGGGCTGATTGTGCTCCACAGGACCAGGGAATCTGTGCCACTTACTGGAACCTTGCAGGCGCCTGGTTCTGTACTCACATGTGGGAGCATTACCTGTTCAGCCGCGACCTCGACTTTTTGCGGAAAGTATTCCCCATCATGCAGGGCTCAGCTATGTTCTTCGAGGACTTTTTGATCGAGCGCAATGGCATGCTTGTCACGTCTCCCAGTGTTTCGGCCGAGAACTCGTACTATCTTCCGAACTCTACCACAGTTGGATCGCTATGTGCTGGTCCAGCCTGGGATTCCCAGATCCTGAGAGAGCTGTTCTCGGCTTGTATCACTGCCGGGAAATTGCTGGGCGAGCCGACGGCTCAGTTCTCTGCGGTTCTGGCTAAGTTGCCTACCCCTCAGATTGGAAAGTACGGCCAGGTTATGGAGTGGCTGGAAGATTACGAGGAGGTCGAGATCGGTCATCGTCACATCTCGCACTTGTGGGGCCTGTATCCTGGTAACAGTATCAAAGGCGAGAAGCTGGTCAACGCTGCCAAAAAGACTCTCGAGCGGCGACTTTCGTCAGGGGGTGGCCACACTAGTTGGAGTTTGGCATGGATCCTGTGCTTGTACGCACGCTTGAAGGACTCCAAAGCTGCCGAGACTGCGCTCTGGAAGATGCTTGGTCATTCAATTTTGACCAGTATGCTGAGTACCCACCCGCCGTTCCAGATTGATGGAAACTTCGGCTCGTGCGCTGCAATTGCCGAGATGCTGCTTCAGAGCCATGACGACGGGTACGTCGACTTGCTGCCGTGCTTGTTGCCATCGTGGGAAAGCGAAGGTAGCATTCGGGGTCTGCGTGCTCGAGGCGGTCTAGAGATTGACATCTCTTGGAAAGACGGTAAGCTGGTCGAGGCTGTGATCAAGCCTAACTATTCCCAGACCAGAACTTTCCGAATCGATAGCGCCAAGCTTCAATCCGGATCGGGCGAGATCAGTGTTGAGTTGCAGGAGGGTGTTGTTAAGAAGCTCTCGTCAGTTTGGGCATAGTTTTAATATTGTGTGATTGCTTTAATATACGATTTAAAAAAGAAATAAGTGATTAATTAGTTGGAGAACAATTGGCAACTATGTGCATTAAGTTATTTTTGCACGCGCAAAGTCCCAGCGGACAAACAGTCCGCCCAAGCCGCGAGTTTTCTTAGATATAACCGAAATTTTCATCTTAAGAGACTACTATAGTTAATCTTCCGACTAGCTTTATTAAACCTTCATTAAAGTAAACTAACGTGATCAACGATCACTACAGATCCTGAAATTCTCTGTGACATTCAGAGTCGGAATTATACTGCTTCACAAACGCAGCCACCTTCTTAGCGATCACGGTAGCTTCAAAACCAAAGTACTTGTAGGCTTCAGCGCCCGGTAGCGATTTGCCAAACGAGTGCATGCTAATGCCAGCATCAGAGTAGCGCTCCCATCCGTTTACAGCGTACGCCTCGACAATGACTGCCGGCATGTGCTTTCGCTTGAGCACGGCGCGCTTGTATTCGACAGGCTGCTTCTCAAACAAACGCTGACACGGGAAGCTCACCACACGGGCTGGAGTTCCCTGGCTGGTAAGAAGCTCGGCAGCTTCGACGGCGAACTTCATCTCGGCACCGACTCCCACCAGCGTGACCACTGCGTCGTCGTTTTCAACAAAGACGTAAGCTCCCTTCTTGACGTTATCGCGCTTGCTGTACTGCGGATACTGGACCAGGTTTTGACGTGAGAGCGAGATGATCGACGGCGTATGCTTTGCCTCAATGGCGACCTCCCAAGCGCCGGCAACTTCCAACGAATCACATGGTCGGATATACAGCAGGTTAGGCATGGCACGGTACAATGCCGGCAGGGCGATCGGCTGGTGAGTAGGTCCATCCTCACCGGTTCCGATCGAGTCATGAGTAGCCACATGAATGGTCTGCAGTTCCATAAGGGCACCCATGCGGACCGCAGGCGCGGCATAGATGTAAAACATAAAAAAAGACGACGTGACGGGAATGAACGTGCCCTTGTTGAAAGCGGCAATGCCGTTGGAAATCGACGCCATTGCGTGCTCACGAATACCCCAGTGGATGTATCTGCCACCGTAGTTGCCGTTGATCCCGCACTCAGTCTTGAGATCCGGGTTCTGGAAGTCGACCTTGCCGGGCCAGATCAGGTTCACCGACGGCGATAGATCAGCGGTGCCGACAATGAAAGAGTTGCACTTGGCAGCAAGTGGGTTGATCACCAGGCCGCTAGACTTTCGTGACGCAGTCGCCGAGGCAGGAAAGTCTGTAGGAATAAACGTCTTCCAGTCTGGACAGAGCTCACCCTTTCGTCTCATCGCGAACTCAGCTGCCAATTCAGGATACGCGTTGCCGTATGCCTCGACAGTGGCATTCCACTCGTTGACAAGACCATCGCCGCGAGTGGCAATGTCGGAGAAGAACTCATACACGCTATCAGGTACGTAAAACTTGACGTCAGGATCAAGACCGCTGATCTGTTTAAGCGACCGCACACCGTCCTCACCGAGTGCGGCGCCGTGAGCCTTGGCATCGCCAGCGACGGGACTACCGATTCCGATGATGGTGTGGACGTTGATAAAGGTCGGCTTTTCAGTTGAGAGTTTAGCCTTTCGCATTGCGGCCACAATGGCATCAATGTCGTAACAGCCATCCTGAATGTCGATAACATCCCACCCGCAAGCCTTCATTTTGGCATTGATGTCCTCGGTGTTGGTCAGATCAATCGAGCCGTCGCATGAGATCTGGTTGTTGTCGTAGATCAGCACCAAGTTATTGAGTTTGAAGTGGCCTGCCAAAGAGATTGCCTCCAGCGCGACACCTTCTTGCAAGCAAGCATCCCCAGTCATACACCAGGTGGTGTTGTTGACGACTTCGAATCCAGGACGGTTATATGTAGCAGCCAACTGTTTGGTAGCAATTGCCAAGCCGACTGCGTTACCAATACCCTGGCCTAAAGGTCCAGTGGTTACCTCAATGCCAGGGTGCTCTATTTCAGGGTGGCCAGGACAGAACGAGTCCCACTCTGCCGAATGGTATGTCTTGAGCTGTTCCATGGTCATATGCTTGTATCCCACCAGGTGATTGAAGGTGTACTGAAACAAGCACGTATGTCCGTTCGAGAGCACAAATCGGTCACGGTTGAAGTACGTGGGGTCGTTGGGTGAGAACTTCATCATGTACTTGAACAATGAAATGCCGATTGCTGCCATGTCCATAGCACCACTAAACGCCAAGTTAGCATCTCGACCATGTGCAGAGTATCATTCTATGCGAACAAAAAATCCGACATACCCCGGATGACCGCCGTTGAACTGCTGACACAAGTCTGCAATCAAACATCGGAATACTTTGAGCACGAGCGAGTGAGTATCCTCGCCTTTAGGCGTAGGCTTGACAACGATCTCTTTTACCGAAGGAGCCATGATAACGACGGTAGTGAAGTGTTTCTCTGTTCACCGCCCAAACCAGCTCGACAGGACGACGAACGACATGAGATACTGTTTATCTAGTCCCCCACTCGTAAACCTGCACTCTTTCTATCCGGTTAAAACGAGCTGTGAACAATTTCTACGTTGGCGGGACGACACCCGCTCCGTCCTGCGGTGACTCCGTCGGACGGTATTTCCCCTTTCAGAGAACCTAGCCCACAGCGTGCACCCGCCGGCTTTCGCTTTTTCGGTAGACGCATCCGCCAGCCCTAGTCGGGATACCAGCCGGTGTCCGTTCCGAACTGGTCCGGGTAACGATCTCGGGACATGTCTTCATCAAATTTGTCCGGAGTTTACTAAGTAAAGAATGACTACATGCGAGTTGGAATTACGGTTTCAGATGACGATATAAAATTTAGCAAAAGTATATTCAAAAATTTTAAAACTTTCCTTTACTTTTACTGACTTAGGCAAAGATTCTGAGTGGATTGTTGGTAAGGTACTCGCCGGGATCATTGAACCGGACGCCGGCATTCAAGGCGGAGATGGAGTTGATCTCGTTTTGGGTCAAGTCGAAACTGGTGACGTCCAAGTTCTCAAGCAATCTATGCTTGCTGTTGGACTTTGGAATAACCGCGACACCTCGCTGGGTGGCCCATCGGAGTAACACCTGGGCGGGCGACTTTGCGTATTTCTTGGCCATGGCGACCACGTCCGGGTTGACAAACAGCGGGCCGATCTTCTTTGCCTTGTCTGAGAAATCAGACGGCAGCTCGATGAAACTGGCGGGTCCTAAGGATGAGTACGCAGTCACGGCGATGCCGTTCTCCTGAGCAAGCTTGATCAGCTCAGGCTGCGTCAAGTAAGGGTGATGCTCGATCTGCAATGCCGAGATAGGGTATCTTGCGTACGACATGACATCGTAGATCAGCTGAGCGCTGAAGTTGGACACGCCGATTGATTTCGCAAAGCCAAGGTCGACCACGGCTTCCATGGCCTGCCAGGTTTCTGAAATCGGCACTTTGTCGATCTCGACGCCTGAGCGCTCGGCATCGGTCCACCATGCCGGGAATTCCAACACCGATGGCTCGATGTACTTGAGTGCAATCGGGAAGTGAATCAAGTAGAGATCAATGTAGCCCAGCCCCCAGGTCTCGTTCTGGTGCTTGGCCATCTGGAGAACGTGCTCCTTTTTGTGGTAGTTGTTCCACAACTTGGTGGTGATGAAAATGTCCTCGCGGGTGACCAACCCGTCAGCAATTGCTTTTCGGATTCCTTCGCCGGCCTCTTTTTCATTCTGGTAGTCGTATGCTCCGTCAAACAATCTGTATCCTAGCTGGATTGCATTGTAGACAGTCTCGGCAGTGGTTTCGCGGGGGACCTTCCATAAGCCGAATCCAACCTGCGGCATGGACTGAAAACCATTAACAAAAACCGGTAGTAACACCTCAACTATCACTTACAGCGCCGGAAGCAAGTTTCAAAGAAGGAACAGAAACCATTGTTGTTAATACACTAGAGTCAATTGTGTAGTAAATTCCAAGCCGACCATGGTGTTCATTCCAGGGCCTGAGGCCAGCAATATAAATGCTTTTGCTAGCCGTGCAGATAGCCTTTACTGCCGCAAGCTCAAGTACTTAGTATTCTTAGGCTTGTTTTTCCCAGGAATAGCAATCTACAATTTTACAAAAATAACCCAAGCTGTCAGTTCGTGATGGCAAGCGGCAACTGCTTCCCAATACGGCCAGAGAAGCCTAGCGCGGGCGGCCAACCGGTTCCCCAAAAGGGTAGCAACAGTCCAGGCTTTCCATCACGGTCCGGGGGAGTGTGCCAGCATAGCCGACGGCAGAGGCCGAAGCAGAGAAGCTTTCGCTGGCCTCAAGGCTGCTATGAAAAGAAGTAGTAATACTGCGCCCTGGCACGGCTTAAATGGGCCCGGTTTAGCGCAACTGCATCGGTCCGCTGCTGGACCAGAAAAGGAGAATTAGGCTTGGGCTCACGCAGAAGCATATATAGACGTATTCTATCGGACTACAGTTTTCGGTTCTTTCTTCAGTCCCCGGAACACAGATAGACCGGTGGTTTTGTTTCCTTTGGTTTATTGTGCTGATAATGACTATCGAGAAGAAGGTGAGCGGCGATGGATCGATCGTGCCGAGTCTGCCGAACCCGGCGCTGTACGTGACAGCGGACCACAAGATCAAGATGCAGGAAGCGCCGATACAAACACCTGGTCCTGGAGAGGTTCTTATTCATGTTCGGGCAACGGGAATTTGCGGGTAAGCTAAATGCGATAATAGACGTATACCCTGGTGGGGTTGTTGCTAACTTGGTTTGATAGATCCGACGTGCACTTCTGGAAGACCGGGGCGATTGGCGAGCTGAAAGTGCTCGGAGACTGCATTCTCGGGCACGAAGGAGCAGGCGAGGTGATTGGAGTTGGGGGTGGAGTCACAAACGTAACAATCGGCGACAGAGTATCGATAGAGCCGGGAGTTCCGTGCCATAGCTGTTACTTTTCTACATCTGGAGACTACAATCTATGTCCCGACGTGGCATTTGCTGGCGTGTATCCGTACGCGGGCACGCTCCAGCGCTACTTTGTGCATGATGCCAGGTACGTGTATAAGATTCCGGATGGCATGACCTACTCGCAAGCAGCGCTGGTCGAGCCGCTGTCGGTTGTGATGCATGCGGTCGAGCGGACGCCGTTGCCGTTCGGCAAAGGTGTCGTGATCTCCGGCGCCGGCCCGATCGGACTGATTGCGTTGGAGGTTGCTCGAGCATCCGGCGCAACACCGCTGGTGATTGCCGATGTGGCACCGCAGCGTCTGGAGTTTGCCAAGAAGTTTGTGCCACGGTGTCAAACGTACCTGGTCGACGTCACCAAGACCCCGGAGGAGAACGCGAAGGCGATGCGCAAGCTTTTTGGCGAGTCCGAGTATGATGCGCCTCCGACGGCGCTGGAGTGCACCGGTGTTGAGTCCAGCGTGATTGCTGCTTGTTTCACGGTTCGCCGGTCGGGTCGAGTTATGGTTGTCGGCGTGGGCCGGCCGGTGATGAACAACATCCCGTTCATGCATATTTCGCTGGCGGAGATTGACTTGCTGTTTATCAACCGCTATCACGACACGTGGCCGGCAGGTATCAACGCTCTCAAAGACGGAGTGATCAACTTGGACATGCTGGTAACCCACAAATTCCCGCTCGAGGCGGCTGATCAGGCGTTGACGTTTGCCAGTGATGTCAAGAACGGTAGCATCAAAGTGCATATTGTAGACGAAGCAGAGGAGTAGCGGCTTGGTTTGATTATCTGTTTATTTGATTGCTCATTTGTTTGTTTGTACTTTGTGCGATGCGTAAGCAAGACGGATTTCTGTGACTAGCTTTGACTTTAAACCAAGATGGAGATACCATGCCATCGTCGGAATAATCCAGATAAGCTAAATTGATATCCAGCGCAATTACTAGTCACCAACCTGGCGTCTCGTCATTACGAGCCAGAAAATCTCCCTACTGCGATGGGAATAACCATCGCATCTGATTAAGTGGGCTCAGGGTGCAATAGAAGCATTAGTGACATCGTATGTCTCGGGCGAACGTTCCAGTCAAACCTAGGCTACATGCATCCATCATGCATACATGATAATTCTTCCCGTGTGATAAGATTATCCAGCCATAATTACAAACCAGGGTTAATCCTTGGTACCATATCCACTTTCCATTCGCCACCAGTCCAGGTCCAGCCGCCCTGTCGAGAGATCTTTTAAAACAGGGCCGGTAAATCCACTTACGCTACTAGTAAGCGAAGCAGCAGCTAAGTCCCCCGCCCGCGCACACCCACCACCGACAGAGAACAACATGAGAACAAGTTTTACCAGCCGTTGAGTAAGTCGGTCGTTACATTCACGAGCTTGTCTTCACTACAGGAAGGTGCCTGCCTGCCGCTCAAGGCAAGCGAGATAGTCAACTCCCACCACCACCACCGTCAACAAAGCTGACCGTCATTCGGTTGTAAATGGTTCCCAGATTGGTCATTAGGCTCTCTGCCAATCCGGGAGGCTGGCCAAAACAGACCAAAAAAATCTTTCCGTCAAGCCGAGAAGGGTCGAGAAAAACGCTAAAGACATGACACGGCACTGGCTAATTGGGAAACGTCAGCCAAATCGGGACCAAAGTGTTCCGGTTTTGGAGTTCTCGTGCATGCATGCAAAAAAAAAAAAAAAAAAAAACAAGTTCACTGTCACACACCATTGGTCGGTTTCATGCGCTGGGCGTCCATGGAGCGTAAATTCGTGCATGAAAGTGCTGCAGCAGCCAGCAGCAGAACCGCGGACCCTGCCGGGTCGGGGCAAAGCCGGGGTGCTCTAGGGCTCGTCCAATTAAGTTGATGCTGCTGCTGCTGCTGCTGCTGCTGCTGATGACGATAGGCATTATGCAGTTGTCGCCAATAGGAATGCGTACCGACCGGAGCCGTGTGGTGTTGCCGAGAGCACTAGCAACAACCATTAAACGGTATCAATCAGGGATCCTCCTGGCCTGGCTGCTAATAAAGCGCACACTGGGGTTTCGATTGAGAGCCTAGCAAAAACGACAACAAGAAACTTAGTTAGATAGCAGTGACTATTTTCCTAGCGTGAAGCCGCTTCCTCGGTAGACCCTGGCAGCAGCGGCAATGCTAACCAGACGGAGGAAAGTGGTAGCACATGTGCTAGCAGCTTTATTCTGCTTACTGCTTTGCTCTGATGCCATGCGACGTCTCTCGTCTCTCGTCTCTTCGCTCAATTGACGTCTCTCGTCTCTAGTCTCTCGCCTCTTCGCTCAATTGTAATCCGATGTATCCCGGTGTTGTCACGGCTGGCTTGCTCGCAGCCGCGGGATTCTTCCCCCGGCTGACTGATGGATTTATTGAGGCTGACTGCGCTCTTCTCGAGTTCACGAGCACCACCAGAGAAAGCAGGCCGGCGAGCGAGCACCGCATAGGACCATACCCGGATGATCAAAAGCCGAGGCTCCCGGTCTTTTCTGTGCTTTTCTGACCGTTTTTCCGTCTTTGTTTTTGTTTTTGTTTTTGTTTTTGTTTTGCTGCATTGCGCTGGCGCTGGCGCCGGCGGCATGGGTCGGCTGAGAATCAGTCCAGACCAAACGAAACCAGTACAATGTTTTAGCTTTTACCTACAATGGTCAAATCCCAGGATTGCCGGCCATCCGGAAATGTGCAGACTGCCCTTATTTGCTGTTGTGAACGACTCTCGCTGCCAGCTCAGGACGTGAACGAACAATCGTACCGAAATTACTACGCCCAGGGCACATGAGTCGACTTTTAGCTGCATGGACTGCGTCCATTTAGCGTCCATTTAGCGTCCTCGACACTATGCAGAAATAAGGGGAAAAGACGGGTAGATAGACAACTAAATCAGGAAGGATATTAAACGTGCAAGACTAGATGCAGTTTTTTTTTCCCGCTGGATTCTTTTATTTTATTTGATTAGTTTGAATCTCCTTCACTCTCCAGTCTCTCCGGTTGCCCTAATCGTTTATGCCGCATGTTAACGAGAGAACGGTCGCTTGGAGAGAACTATCTTTCAGCCACCAAAACGTTAATGCCCGTACTAATGCTGGAAAGGCAAAAACATAAGTCTCACTATACGGCGTTTTAGCTTTGCTGGGAACGCACATGGGAGAGAGGAGGATCTCATGGCCAGTGTATAAGAACCATGGGCCATAGCCCATGGCACCTGTTTGGCCGGCAGTTATACTGGCACACGACAAACCATTTTTTTTGGTACCAAACAGTCATGGAGTCGAAGCTGTGGCTATCAATTTGCCTGATGGTGGCATTGTTCACCATCGTGTCGGCCAAAGTTGTGCCGTACACGCTGGAACTGCACTCGGCGTACGAGGCACCTGACGGTGTGTACCGTGAGGTGTACCGAGTCAACGGAACGTCTCCAGGTCCGCTCCTGACCTGTGACGAGGGCGACTGGCTGGACGTTCTCGTCGTCAACAAGCTTGATGTCGAAATCACCGTGCACTGGCACGGCATCCACCAGAAGAACACGCCATGGCTCGACGGCGCTGCTGGCATCACCCAGTTCCCCATCTCGCCTGGCGCCAGCTTCAGATACAACTTCACCACCGAGGGACAGTACGGTAACTTCTGGTACCACGCCCACCTGCGGGCCCGCTATCAAGACGGCGTCTACGGCGGCATCTATATCCGTCCCAGCCCGTCCCGTGCCAAGCCATACGAGCTGATCACCCAGGACGCCGGCGACTTGAAGGAGATCCTGGCGCTCGACCAGGCACCTACCCTGCTGGCGGTAGCTGACTGGTACAAATGGACGTCTGACGCAATTCTCGCCCGAGAGTTTGCGTTCGGAATCGATCCGCCGTGCGTTCAGTCGTATCTGATCAACGGCAAGGGCCGAGTGGTGTGCCAGACTGCGGAGGCCATCACGGCCGCCGGCGCATGGCGTAGTGCTGCTCTTTACTCAATGCTCGGTGTTGAAGTCGGGTTTGACACCCAGGGCTGCACCAACATCACGTTGATTAACGGCAACCCTGGCGTAAACCAGCAAGCGCTTGAGGCGCCGGGAAACTCGCTGCAGTGCCAGCCCACGTACACCGACCGGGAGATCATCTACGTCAACGGCTCCGGGTGGAAGCTGTTTGACGTGTCGAACATGGGCGGCGAGCTCGGGGTCGAGTTCTCGATCGACTCGCATCCGTTCTACGTTGTCATGATGGAGGGTATCTACATCAAGCCCCAGCTGGTGTACCAGCTCTATGTTGGCGTTGGCCAGCGGTTCCTAGTGCTCGTCAAGACCGACAAGCAGTTCGGCGTGTACGGCATGCGATTCGCGTCGCCGGAGCTGGCCCAGGTAGTCGAGGCCCTGGCATTTTTGTCGTACCCAGCCTCGATCGACCAGCCCGACCATCCGTCCGACAACGTGACCGTGTACCAGGACATTGGTGGAAACCTGGTCGGCAATTTCCCGGTGTTTGACGACACCGTCGCCTACCCGCTGGACACGACGATCAAGGCACCCACGGGCGCGGCTGACAAGACCATCAACCTGTTCTCCAACCGGACCGGCGTTGTCACGTTCTCGCTGCTCGAGTCTGGTGCCATGATGAGCCGGGACATGGAGATCAGCACGCCGCTGCTGTTCCAGGACAAGCTGCCGGATGACGACGTGGTGATTGATATCGGCATCAAGAGGGGCGACGTGGTGGACATCATCCTCGACAACTCGGCGCTGATTGCTCACCCGATGCACTTGCACGGCCACAACTTCTTCGTCATCTCCACCTCGTCGTCGGAGAACTTTGGCTACGAGAGTGTTGCCCAGGCCCTCGCCAAGAACTCGTCGCTGATCGACTTTGACAACGCCGTGTACCGTGACGGATATACCATCGGCGTCGGCGGCCACGGCGTGCTGAGATTTGTGGCCGATAACCCAGGCGTGTGGATGTTCCACTGTCATCTCAATACCCACTTGATGGGGGGCATGGGAGTTGCCATTGTCGAAGACCACAAAGAGGCACTAAAGCTGGTGCCAAAGTCGTTCCTCAAGCGATTCTAATCTACATTGTGTAATCATAACTTATTAATTGCATACCAAGAACTAAAAAAAAAAAAAAGAAACATTAATGCATAGACACGCATGCCCTGGCGCGTATCGTTCGGAAAAGATGATGAGTAGTGTCGACCATAGTCGGACTTCTGCCGGTGACTCCCTCAAAGTATGGAATCTTGCTGGCGATGATTTCCATCTGGTGAAGCGAAAGATCGATTCTCGGGTTGGCGAGGAGGGCGAAGATCGTGGCCTGCTGCTTGATTCGGTTGACCACCGAGCTGACTTTGATGCCGCTACTGGGTGGCACAAACAGACTTTCAAAAGAGCCAAGTGTGGAACTGGCTACAAGTGCCACCGCCATCTCTCTCACGGCAGATCTATCGTCGATGATAAGCCACAGGCGGCAGAGCACCAGGGCCGCAACCGGGTAGTAGAGATCGTCTCGATTTCTTCGGCAGTCGCTGAGGACGTCATCCATTAATATCGGAATGTAAGTATTTGATGAAACAGATCTCGTCCTCAGACACGTCCAGTCTGTCGGTCTTGAGCGCGGTTGCAAGCGCGCCAAGATCCATGTCGGCTTTGCTGGTGAGTGCGTCCACGGACTGCTGCATCAGTCGCGCCGTGAGCGGATTCAAGTTTGAGATTGACGCTCTTGCGTGGATCTTGAATGCGGACAATTTGGCTGTTGGTTGTAGAGGGAATCACAGAAGCCAGCTCGAGGAGGAACCCGGGGGTTACTTTATGTTTGGAAAGACAAGGCAGCATACTCCGTGTAAGTACGGCAGAAGCATGAACTCCATGAAGCAATCAGCTAGCAGACGCCATGATATGGTCCGGTACATGTGGACTGCATTATGCAGCGAACCAGATAGATCTTGCGCAGGACCGCCATCGACGCGTTCGTCGGGACAAGCGACAAGGGACAAGAACAAGAACAAGAACAAGTGCGAACCCCCGGGGTATCAGCACCAAGGCCCACGTGCTCACGATAGCACCATCCAGAACAGGCCACCGGCAGTATTATTGACTGCATTTTACAAAGTCCACAGTCGGATAACTTGGTTCGCAGCACACCCAGTCTGTGGGGAAAGTTGGAGCATCCCACCCCGGAGTGCACGCCTCGAGCAGGGGAGCAGTAACCATAACCGACGACGATGGCTATGTATGCAGCGTATCTCAGTTACGGCCAGATTTAGAACCGCCATAAACTTATCTGCAAAATTGTTTTTTTTTTCATCTCCATTTTCACTCTCACTCTCACTTTAGCTTCACGTTCGGTCATTTGTCAGGGCCATGGCAAAGGTTATGGGTTATAGCACGGCTAAATTTGTTCATGCTAGTGAATTACCCAATTAAGGAGATCCTGCCGGGGGAGGGCAATAACTAAGGTGTTCGTAGAGGCGTCATTTTTTGGCGTCTGGTTCCGTCCCCCGCGTTGTGTTTTTTCCCCGGGGGCAAACAACGCCAGCTCGGGAGATATACCACGGCAGGAGGAGGAGGGAACCGATTGCAGAACAGGGAAACTGCGGATAGGGAGTAGCTGGAAACGACAGGCAGGCGCAACAAGACCACCACCGTTGTTTAGCCAGTCGACCGGAGAAAAGAAAAGAAAAGAAAAAAAAAAAAACAATGTCGTCGGTTGCATCAGACGTGTCAGATCTGCCGCCGCGGAAGAAGCGGGTGCGGACCGGTTGCGTGAACTGCAAGAAGCGGCATCGCAAATGTGGGTGTTCCCCGACGACCACCCAGTGAAGCCAGATTGGCTAACGAAGACATAGGCGACGAGATAAGACCGACATGCAGACATTGCGCTTCGCAACACGTGCAGTGCGACTACAACTCGAGCACGGTGTTCATCCAGAGCCATTACAACTACGGCAGGCTTACTAAAATCTTTGACCGGGCGTCGCCGCCGTCGCCGTCGACGTCGAATGACAGCGGCCAAGTGCTAGCAGATGGTTCATTTACGAGTCCTGGCACTGGTAAAAATACTAACCACTCCACTGAGCTGATGATCACACCCGGGGACAGTTCCGTGGACCTCAGCGGCGGTGCAGACCG
Organism: Myxozyma nipponensis; assembly: GCA_030580395.1. NCBI lineage: Eukaryota > Fungi > Ascomycota > Lipomycetes > Lipomycetales > Lipomycetaceae > Myxozyma > Myxozyma nipponensis. The sequence continues at coordinate 163,446 of JAKTSU010000005.1, forward strand.
ACCGCGCAAGCCGTACATGTCGATATCCAAGTCCAATTCGCCGTTGTCGTTGTCGTTGTCGACGTCATCGCCATCATCAAGGGAGACAGACGTGAAGAGATTGCCGTCGCTGGAGTTTAATAAGCATCACGGGGAGTCTGACATCGTACAGGCACTCCTGTTGCTCGAAAAACGCGCACCGACTGCAGCGGCAGCGGCACCTGCGACAGCACCTGCACCGGCGACGGCGACGGGGGCTGCTGCCGAGTCAGTTACTCTAGCTACACCGGCCAGTACTAATGGCAAGGCGAAACCTGGGACGGTTCAGCAGCGGAGCACGTTGTCGCCACCGGCTGGGTTGTCGGTGTTCAACGTTGGCACCGGCCCGGGCCTGGATGCAAGCGATGCATCGCCGTTCACGGCCGCCGCCGGCTTGGACCGGCCGATCATTGACGATTTTTTTAGCAGCTTGTCGCCGTATGACGATCTGCATGACGCGCTGAGAGACTTTATGCTGACGTCGGCCCGGTCCAAGGCGCCGTCGCGGGCCACCAGTCCGATGGCGACGGGACCGTCGCAGTCGTCAGCGCTGTCGACCGTGACGGAGAACGTGACGTCGATATCCCGGCGGCAGGTGGCGATGCTGTTGAAAAATTACGTTGACGAGGTAGCAGGGTGGTTGGACATGTTTGACTGCAAGCGGATGTTTGCTACCGCGGTGCCGCTGCTGTCGCACGACTGCCCGGCACTGTTCTACTCGATGCTGGCGATCTCGTCGCGCCAGCTTGAGCGGGTCGACGCCAGCTACCCGCCGCAGACGACGGTGGACCTGTATCAGCAAGCGCTGGACAGTCTGCTGCCGGAGTTTGAGCATGCCAACGTCAAGCTGGTGTGCGCCTGCTTGATTCTGTGTTGCCTGGAAATGATGAGCTCCCACCCCAAGAACTGGCGCCGGCATCTCGAGGGTTGTGCGGCGCTGCTGATGTCGACCGAGATCAACGGCTTCTCCGGCGGCCTTGAGCAGGCGCTGTTTTGGTGTTTTGCTCGCATCGACATTTGCTCTGCCGTGATTGGCGAGGAGGGCACGATCCTGCCGGCGACCCACTGGCTGCCGCCGGGGACCGATGCCGACAAATGCCGGGATTTGTTCACGTACCCGGGCACATGCGACATGTACGCCAACTACGCGGTCTGGCTGTGCGCCCGGGTCACGAACCTGATTTGCCAGGAAAGCTCTGGCACGTACGACAGCGATTGGCAAGCGATCTGGAACGAGCTTGACGAGTGGGTCAAGCAGCGGCCGGTTGGCATGGTGTCGTTGATTGCGTTCGAGTCTGAGCGGGATGACGACGGGCCGTTCCCGACTACGTTGTACGGCAACGCTGCTGCCATCAGCGGCAACCAGATGTATCACATGGCGTGCATTTTGCTGCTCCAGAACAAGCCGCGGCACTACAAACCTGCCAAAGGAACCGTAAGCGTCCAAGGCCGAATTTGCACAGCGTATATTTATGCTAATGGTAGAACTCGATATTGGCCCACGCCAAACAGATCTGTGCAATCTCACTGACGAACGACCACCATGGATGCTGGAACAACGCGTTGCAGCCGCTGTGGATCGCCGGCCGGCTCGTCAGTCACCGCACCGAGCACCAGGCCATTCTCGACCTGTTGACCAAGATTGAGAGCGAGACTGGCTGGGCCATGAAGTGGCGTGGAGAGGACTTGAAAGAGTTCTGGCGGCAGTAAAAAAAAAACACCTTCTCAGTGTAGCCGTGCGGACCCGCAACGGATTAATTCTATCTACGGTATTTTCTCGCAACCAGCTGAGCCTCGTAAATTCTCTACTACTCCCCATCAGTCAAGCAACGGGTGATTCCGGCCGGGGGGGGGGGGGCCCAGGCAGACACGCCATTCCTGACGGTGACTGACGCCAACGAGCACCTGGAAACACAGCAGCAGCAGCGGCAGCAGCAGCAGCAGCAGCAGCGGCCATACGGGTGATTCGCCCGTCTCGATGGAAGGAGTTGGGGGTCTATAATTGGGTCTAATTGGGTCTATCGCCGACACGCACTTCTGCTGTTGCCCCCCCGACGCCGACGTCGACGCCGACGTCGACGCGTATCGAGCCGGGGGGCAGCAGCAGCAGCCGTGCGCCTGCTTCGAGGGAGGGATCGAAACCGTTCAAAACAAACAAACCATATACACAAATATCATAAACCATCTCTCCCCCCCGCTGCATAAAATAAAATAAACAAAGCAAAACAAAACAAGCAACAACCGCAGCCAAGTAGCAGCCCAGTTTGCAAACATCTTTTCAACCGCCTGGCTTAACCTAGCTTGGGGCCATGCGTCTGATTCGACCAGCCGTGTGCGTGCGTGCGGGCGTGCGGGCGTGCCGGCGATTACAACATTGGCGTTGCAAGACGACGGGCCTTTTGCTTATAAATTCTTTTTTTCCGTTCTTGTTTATTTGCTTGCTTAAATTTTGCGTTTTGCGTTTTGTGTTTTGCTGATCGCACCTTAGTCCGGCTTGTCCTGGTCTCGTGTCGTGTGGCCCCGAGGTCGTGTGCTTTTGACCCTGTCAAAATGGGCTTAATCGTTGTTAAAACCCGTTTTTTTTTTTTTTCGACCCGTTCTGGTGGTGTGTGTTTCAGAACTTTCACCACAAACCGGTTTGGTCTTTTTTTAGCTACCAATTCAGCCAGCCCAATTAGTCTAAACAAACAAACAAACAAACAATAGTTCCACAACCACACCCCGGGGCGGTCCCCGACGGAGTCGAAGAGCTATATATATATATATAACCAACCCCCCCCCCCCCGGACTTGGACTGCGCTTTGTATCCCTCGTTCGCTTTTGGTCTGTCGTTGTCATACCCATCAAGTTATAATGAAGTTCACTACCATTCTCGCATCAGCTGCTGCGCTTGCCGCCACCGTGTCGGCCACGATCTCGCAGGTCAACCTGACGGTGTCGTCCGACTCCAAGCTCGACGGATACTTTCTGTACTCGATCCACGAAGGCGCCGCCATTAACTACGTGTTCCTGGCGTCGTCGGGTGGCAGCGAGCTCACGTACGACTCGTCCAACGGCACGTTTTACGACCCGTTCATCGTCGAGCCGTACAACCTGTACCTCGGCATCCAGACCCCGGCGGTGATGGTGTCGGTCGTCGCCGCCACCGAGTTCACGGTCGAGTCGTCAGGCAAGCTCGCCGTCAACGGCTCCACGTCCGGCTTCTACGCCGCCATGAACACCGGCGACCCGTACTCGTACTCGACCTCGTCGTACCAGCTCGTGTACTACCCCTCGGGTGGGCCCTCCGGCGCCATCCCGGTCGAGGTCGAGATCGCTGGCTACAAGAAGCCGTCCACGTCGGCATCACCGGCTGTCGCTGCAAACGCTACGTCCACGTCCAACGTCACCTTCAGCAGCACCTCGGCCCCGGCTCAGTTCACTGGCGGTGCGTCGTCCGTCGCCAACTCGGCTTCCGGGCTGCTTGCCATCGGCGCCATTGTCGCTGCCATGCTGGCTTAAGCGCCGGCAACACCGGCATCATAACTACCGTCGGGGAGTCATCTTTTTTTTTTTTTAATATCTAATAATGCCGTTGCTGAGCGACTTTTTACTCCTTAATTCCATTAATCCAATCATTCATTAATCCAATCATTCATTAACCCGCCGTCATCATCAAGTCTGTGTCTGATGGGGCCCAGCACAGAATCATGCCCGCCTGCTCGAGCCGGGTTGCGAATCCTGCGCCCGTCCGCATTCGGCAACTCGGGCGAACCCTCCCCGATCGAGACGATTACTGTAAATGAACAGAAATGCAGAAGTACAACCCTTACCCAAAGACACTCCCCCCCTCGCCCCCCGAGGCTCAAATAGCCGTGCCTCGGTTAATGAGTGAAGTAATCCGACGGGTGGGATTTCCATCGTTTTGAAACTGGCTGGGTCTGGGTGTAAGGCCGACCCGGTTCTTGTGAAGCACGTTGACATCCATATGATCGTCGTCAGCAGGTCGCGCATATGCGTGCACCTCTCTGGCTTGGTTATGATCCTGAGTCTTGGGCGTCTAGATCCTGAGTCTTGGGCGTCTAGATCCTGACGTCTGCGGTTGAGCACGTCTGCCACGGTCAGTAGTAAGTCTTATGGACGGAGTGGTTGCCGAGCCTTGATGCACAGGTTGCCGAGCCTTGATGCACAGCCTTGATGCACAGCCTTGATGCACAACCTTCTGGTGGAATCTGCCGATTTATCGCCACAAGGAGTCTCTACTAAAGTAAGCGAAAAAAAGCACGAATGCGAAAGTGTAAAGCTGGGCGCGGCCCCCTGACCATCGTATGCATCGTGTGTGTGCACCCTGAAGCCGGCGCGATTCGAACATATATAAACCTACCGGCGACCACGGACAACCGGCAGTGCTTCCGACCGGTTGGACTTGATGCCTCGAACGATTTGCGTTTTTTCGGCGCCACCGGTGGATGTGCCAACGCGTGTCCTGGCGTTGTGTGTCTACAGGCGGACCCACCGGAGGAGGATTCCGGTGGTCGGCGTTGGTGCGATCCAGCGACAAGCTGCTGGCGATGCTACGGGTTGGCAATGTTCCTGAGCACGCAATCTCTGCTAATCTGGTCGTCATTGTCCAGGGCTCGATTGACGACCGAGATGCGGTCAAGAGGACGCTGACCGGGACCACCACGGACGGCAAGGCGGTGGACATGATTGTGTCTGGGCTCGGCGGCAAGCCCGTGTTCAAGTACGGAGTCGTGCCTGCACTCGATAAAACCCTACAATCTGCCAGGACGGCATCACAACCATTCTCAACGTCCTAAAGTCGTTGCCGTCCTCATCGTCACACGCCCGGTGATGGTGGTGATCAGCACCACCGGCATGAGCACCGTCAAGCGCGACTTGCCGGTGTTAATGATCCCGCTCTACCACTGGCTTCTCAAGCAGCCCCCCCCCACGCCGACAAAAAGAGATTATGGAAAGCCTGACCATCTCGGCCACCAAGGGCGACGACGCTGTGCTGTCTGGCTGCGTCGTGGTTCGCGCCAGGCCTGCTCACCGACGGTGCCGGCGTCGAGACTGCGCCCGCTGTCGGCTATTACTATTGCCAGGAGCGATGTCGGAGCGTTTGTGTTTGAGAAACTGGTTGTTCCCCGGGCGTTGGAATATCTCGACCAGGTGGTTGCCGTTACCAATTAGTAATTTGATCCATGTAACATACGCACGAGGGTGTCGTAGAGAACGAGGGTCGCAGACTGGACTTACCCGGCCTGGACCACTGACCACTCGAGAAAAAAAAAAAAAATCTCAGTTCCACAGGCGCTGTGGACGTACTTGTTTGAATCAATAACGATCAACACAATGTCAGTCCCATCACGGCCGGAAGAGATCGATACGATCCTGAACTCGGTGGCTCGATATAATCCCGACAGCATCGATGGGTTGCAGAAGTACCTCGTGGCGCAATGCAGTGACGGGACCTATGATCTGATGGCGAACCTGGCGCTACTCAAACTGTGAGTTCCATCAACGGGCACTCGACTTGAATGGGAGTTTATGATGATTGAAAATGCATGTATTAGTGGAGACGTGGTCATGAACCATCACGTCGATGCCAACAGTTATTAGCTCTAACTGAAACGTCCCATCAAGTTTTCCGTGGCCCTTGGTTTGGTCTGGTGTGAGTCTTACTAACGGTAGATACCAATTCAATCCGAATTCACTGAAAGAGGAAGCGGTGGTGAACGTGCTGAGCAAATGCTTGACGGTATTCCCGTCCGCCGATTTCGCCGCCGCGTTGCACATGCTGCCGCCGACGGTGCTGCAGACCTACCACGCTGACAAGAAGGATAAAAATAGTAACGGCAAAGAGGACGACTCGCTGGCTCTGAGCGTGCAGCGGCTCACGCGACTAAACTCGTATCTCGAATCAGCCTCGTTCGTGCGGTTCTGGCGGACGCTGGCCGACGACGACGAGTACGCGGACCTGGTGGCTGACGTTGCCGAGTTCGAGGCCACGATCCGGTCCAAGATCGCGTCGTCGGCAATCGCCCAGTCGATGCGGTCAATCAAGCTCGATCTGGCGGCGTCATGGTTGAATCTGTCGTCGTCGGCCGAGGTGGCCAAATTCGCCAGCGAAGAGATGCCGGGATGGTCCGTCCAGGGTGATTTGTTGGTCAGGACCTCTGCTGGTGATAATGACGATGCTGCTGCTGCCGCGGCGACTACGATTATTCCTGGCAAGGTCAAGATTGAACAACTGTCGCGACTTATCCGGCGGGTTTACGAGAACGAGATTGCTGCGTAAGGCAGATGAATTATACTATTATAACTAAGTTATCTTTATGCTTTTTTTTTTATCGTAATGCTTTCCAGTTGCCGTTGGTGACGTAGAGCTTAGCGGCGGCAATGAAGCCGGCGCCGACGGCTATCGACACCGCCGTGAACACCGCCGTGCCCCAGTACTCGCCGCCACAGGTGGACACCAACGCACCGCCGATGGGGGATCCAAACAGGTTTGCGAACGATTGCACGGCGGACATGGCGCCCAACCGGGCGCCCATTTTTTCCCGCGGCGAGATCGACGCCAGCATCGGCTGCCACACGGTGACGGCGATGCCGGACGTGAGGCCGTACAGACCTGCGTAGAGAATGATCGGCACATGGCCGGTGGCGGGGATCCATAGTGCCAGGGTGATGATCACCGACGACACGATGCCGACGAGGTAGACGTTGAACGTGCCGAGCTTGTCGGCCAGCAGCCCCGGGATGATCCGTCCCGGGATCGACACCGCGTTCTGGATCGCGGTCAGGTACGACGCCAGGTTAGGCGAGAACCCGTGCTTGGAGGCGTGGGCGGGGATGAACGAGATGGGGATGAACACGCCCCAGTACACGAAGAACACGCCGGCGGTAGAAAGCGAGAACGCGGGGTCTTTGAACGGGTGGCCGTAGTTCTCGACAAAGTGCATCGGCTGCCGTCCCGGCGGCTTCAGCCTTGGTGTGATCGTCACGCACGCCACCGTGAGAAACCCGAGGTTCATGAACCCGACCGAGCGCAGGCCCCAGCCAAAGCCGGACCGGTCAGTCACGGACCGGAAGATGATCGGCATCAGCACGCCGCCGAGCGACGAGAACGCGTTGGCGACGCCCATGGCGAACGCCCGCTTGCGTTCGAACCACGACGAGATCGCCGAGATGCACGGGTTGAAGATCAGCGCGCAGCCTATCGACGACAGCACCCCCTGGGCAAGAATGAACTGGTAGTACTCCTTGCACAGCGACGTCAGCATTATCCCGACAATGAAGATCACGGTGCCGGGGATCAGCAGCGGCCGCGGCCCGAAGATGTCGTACAGCCGGCCGACCCAGATGCCGCAGAACACCACCAGACACGTCTCGAGCGACGTGATCCACGCGATCTGCGACGTCGAGTATGCTTTCAGCTGGTTCTGCGCGTAGTAGTCGTTGAACACGCCGATCGAGTTGATGTATCCGAACGACGAGAAGATGCCGCAGCCGCCTCCCAGCACCGTCAACCACGCTACCATTAGTAAAAAAAAGATTAAAAAATAAAAAAATAAAGCAAAAAAACACCACAACATCGCCACCACACACCTTGTCTGCCTTTGTCTAGAGCCGGCTCTTCAGGCACGTCTTCCACCAGAGGCAAGTCCCCGAGTTTCGTCTCATGCTGTCCCTGGTCGTCGCGCCGGGTCTTTTCCATATCCACCACCTGCGGGGATGAAATCGTGAGACTAGTGAGTTCAGGCTCCATCACCATCCATAATCCAGTCTGCAAACCATGTTGCCACCGACGGGATTTTACACGTCTGCACCATCAACCGGGGGGGCCAACCACGTTCTATATATCGATGTCCCCCCCCCTCTTTGACCGACGACTTCCAAACGCCTCGTGAGTCTGAATTGCCCAATTCGACGTTACAGCCGGTGGGGGGGTAGCCGGAGATGGGAGCGGGGCGCGCCGGCGATGATTGGCTGGAGTTAACGGTGGGAGCGAGACAGTCGCAGTGCCGGTGAAGTCAGCAGCAAGTGCCGTGACAATAACATAATAATGACAATGCCGAGAGATATGTGTTTTTAAACCATGTCGTTTCCCTTATAAAGACGGAGAAGGCAAAGAGAGAGACTTACGCATCCCCCCCTCCCCCCGGTGCTGGCCGGCACATGTCCTCGACTCGACCAAGACTGAAGTAGGACACTAGACAATCCGATCTTATCTATTTGATCTCTTGCAGTCTAGGGCTCAGCCCTGGATGTCGCAGTTCAGGCCATGGCTCAGAAAATAGCAAACCACCATGGCAGTAGTCGATACTCGATCGCATGAACATTGCATGCCTGTCATGCAATCTCTCATGCGATCGACCTGTCTGGCCAGTACCGAATGAGCGGTAGCGTAGTTTGCCCCACGACGTACTCGAGCGTCTAGACTCGCTAGTTCTTCTACTTCATACCCGTCTGTCCACACCCGACTCGCAACTTTGACACCGTTGACACCTATTCCCCCGCGCCTATTGAACTCATTGGGCATCATCATCCATCATCCCATCCACTCTAATCTCGCCGGACATGACATCGTCTGACCGGCTTTCTTCCTAGACTTCCCCGACCCCGACCCGACCCCCCCCCAAGTACAACACCCTTTTAACCTTCCCGCCGGACACCAGCCCCTTCGCTTGCGCTATCAGCCGCACGGTTTGCCGCCAAGAAACGAAACAACCCGAACCCGAACGTAACGAGATGCGCGAGATGGGCCCGGCGCCTATCGCTGCTGTCTAATCTGTCTCTATCGATCGGGGACGGAGGGAGCAGGAGCCCGGCGAAACCGGAGAGAGCGCGATGAGATCGATGCGACCCCGGGGGGGGGGGGGTCGTCTACAGAACGTGAAGAACGAAAAGTAGTCTATAAGCTGGACAGGCAACCACCGTTGGGCAGATATAATATAATCAATAAAACAAAACCAATATTAATAGGCAGATAACTCGATAGATGGTAAAAAAAAAAAAACCAACAACGGAACAATGGCAGGAAACAAAAAAAGAAAATATATATGCCAGGAAATTTTTTCACGACGGGCCGGTATTACATAAAGCAAACTCAATTCACCAAAAACTTTTTTCTCTTGCTCTCTTTCCGGAGGGCTCTCTCTCCGGCGGGCTCTCTTTTTTTTTGTTTGACTTCGTCTCGATTAAACGGTAGCCTTCTATCGGATAAGCTAGACCGCGAACGCCCGGCGGTCGAGAATCTCTCGCTCGGTACGGGACAGCACGATGACCAGCTCGTCGACTCTCAAGTTTTTGTTGTTGATCAGGTCGTCTTCCTCTTGTGACCACGGCTTGCCGTCTTTGGCGGAAGGTCCGGATGGATGCACTGCCGCCGGCTCGTGCCGGTACCCCGGTTCCTGCTTCAACTGGACTGGGTCCTGGAACGAAGGCGGTGATAGCACTCGGGGCTGTGGTGGTGGAAGAGTGTAATGCTGTAGCGGTGGTGGTTGATAATGGTGCACTTGCAGTGTTTGATGCGGTTGCTGTTGTAACCTTAATTGTGGTTGCTGCTGCTGCTGCTGCTGCTGCTGCTGTTGCTGGTCGAATTCTTTATGGGACATCAATGGTCTGGAGGTGGTCAAAGGTAAGATTGGAGGTGAAATTGTCGACGAAGACTGCCGCGGGTCCCAGGACGCGGCCGACGATGCCGACGAGATTGACGACGTGTCGGCGGTGCGGGTCGACGTGGACGATGTAGCGGTGCTGTCAGGCGACATCGCACCACCACCACCGCCGCTGCCGCCGCCGCCACCACCACCTCGAAGCGAGCCAGACATAAGTCGTCGCCATCGAAACTGACAAGCATTGGGAGTACGGTTGGCAAAGTGTGACGCAATGTCTTTCCACCCTAGCTTCTGTTGTTCCTTGAGATGCCGCAGCAGCAGGTCGTCGTGCGGGTCCCACGACGTTGGGTTCCGGGGCATCTTTGGTTTCTTGCGACCGAGTGCGTCTAGCTCGTGGCTGCCACCTACTGACGATGCGTTCGATGCTGCCGAGCCTGTCGAGCACGTTGACGCTGTGCGATGGTGACTACTGATTAGCAATTACTTAATGACAGCTTCGGACAGGAGACGGTGAGAGAACATACGCTCGGATGGGTCGACGTTTACTATCGACCAGCATCGACTCTGCCGATGAGACTGAGGATGACGCCGGAGAGCCTCCTAAAGAGACACCGCTGGTAGACCGGGTCCGCCGAGGCGACATGCCGTCGATGGCAGGCATCGACGTCGGCCCGGTTGACGACGACGTAGCCATGAGCTCAGCTGGCGACAGTAGCTGCTGCTGCTGCTGCTGCTGCTGCTGTTGTTGTTGTTGTTGTTGCTGCTGCTGCTGTTGTTGTTGCTCAGACAGACTGCCGTTATTGGGCGACGACGTACCGGATGCTGGTGCAGAGCTGGACGAGTACAGCAACTGTGCCGACAGCGGCGGCGGCAACTGACGAAACTGCTGTTGCTGCTGCTGCTGCTGCTGCTGCTGAGAGTCGAACGGAGACGATTCAGACAGTAATCTGTGAGGAGGCGGCAACCGCAACGGACCGACTGCAGAAGCCAACGATGAGTTACTGCCATTGGACCTGTTGTCGGCGACGGTAGTGATGCTAGAAGCAACCGCTGGCGCTGGCGCTGACGACGACGACGACGACGACGACGACAGAAACGACGGAAACGACTGTAACGGAGGCATGGGTTTGCCATTAACCGCTTGCGCATGCAACTCGATGGCAGACGACGATGGCTGGAACCTGCTGTCGCTGATGCCGGTCATGGTAGCAGTCGTCAAGGCCGCCGGGCCATTACCAGCAGCAGCAGCGAGCGTCGAGGAAGCAGAAGATGAGAACCCGTCTGCTGCCATGGCCAGACAAAAAAACAACGACCGAGAAAACGAAAAAAAAAAAAACCAAGAACCGAACAAGCAAACAAAAAAACCCCACGAAACGAACGGCGGAAGGCAAAGGCTGGTGTGCAGAGACTGACGACGACGACGACGACGACGCGGGTTGAATAAGGTGTGCTCTCTCTCTGTCTGCTCTCGCTGGCTCGACGTATGAACAAACCCATCCAATGCTTCTTCGCTGGGCTGATGAGTGAAAAAAAAAATAAAAAAAAAAAAAAAATAAAATAAAACCCTGGTCGAGCGGCGCTGAACTAGGGTAGGGTTGCACAACGGGGGGGGGGGTGATGGATGGCACCTGGAATAGGTGGGCATCTATTACAGTGGCCGTATTACAGCAAAGTATTTATCTAAATATAATGCCGCGGTCATACCGGTAGTTGTATCGACTGAATGCTGTGCTCGGCCATTACAAGCCTGGTCAGCTTGCTCGAGCATGCCCCATTGTTGGCGATGAGGCCAACGACCACCGAGGCGAGTAAAGTGGAGAGTGATTTGCCGCCCGCCGGCAATGGCCGGGTAACCCACCATGAAGATAAGCTGGACAACAAGTCTTGGGCAAACATCACAGGCAAACACGATGCCCGGTATTACCATATGGGAATAGAACTACAATTGAAAACACCCTAGCTAAATTGTTGTCGTCACGATGCTGACCAAACTGGGCTTCACAGGCCAAACGTGGGTCGTCGCTGTCGCCCACCCCCGCGTTTTCGTTCTTCGAGATAGTAATCTCCCACGCCCGGCCGCCCCGGTCTCTCTGCTTGCGTACTGTTGTTGTGCTCAATAGAGAAAAGACAAGCGATGACTACGAATAATGATTGTCCCTGCTGCGACGACGGTATACCAGCAGAACGAACGTCGACGATTGTTCAGCTCAGAACTGAGTCTGTTGAGTTATAAAAAAAGGGGCGGCGGGGGATATATTAGGGTAGGGCTGGGCCTGCTGCGGGTTAGGTGTAAGGCCAGGCAAGAAGAGCCTGTTGCATTTTAAAGAGCCTGTTGCATTCTTCCACAGGGATGTACACGGGTCAACCATAGTCCAGAGCAGAGAGATGAGATAAAGACTGGCGACGCCGCCCGTATTATATAGTTATTGGTGTTATCGTGGACTTGAGTATAATTCACCCAAGCTCGCTTCCCCCCCACCGGAGGAAGTGATGTACGTTCCAAAGTTAGAAGTCGGTCTTTGACCATTAACAAGTTTATGTTGATGAATTTATCCAATTACTGCCATTACACGATCCCATTCTCAGCTCAGCCGTTGTCTTGTAAATCCTGAAGTCATTGGTGATTTGGATCATGAGTACGCCATAACCGGAGACAAAGCGCCGATGGTCGTTGTCTCATACGACATCAACGATGCCACACGGTCAGTATTACCAAGTGAGCTCCCGGTTGCGCGCTTGTAACCCATCTCCAATAAACCTGTTGTTGATTAGTCCTCAACCAGTCCGGCATATTTGGCGGCATCTTCATTGAAGCCTTGCTGCAGTATGGTTTTCCATGCAAGTCCACTTTCCGCCCAACCCCAAAACACGATCCCCTAGTTCAGAGTCCAGTTCATGGTCAGCGTGTTGTTTGATCATTCAATTGAACGTGTTTAGTATCGCGAGTTTGCTACCATCATGGTCCTGCTGCTCGTGAACCAGCTGGCTTACTTCGACTTCTTCGATATGGCTGTGAACCGAATTCACGTACACTGATAGCATCAACACAATCACAGCGACGTGCGTGATGGAACCTTCACTGGGAGCTTTCCATTCTTAATTGACGATCGGAGAAGGCAGGCAATGCCCGCGTAGATCTCTGTATCAGCGAAGGGGCTTCTGAATGCTCAGCTCAGCTTTCATCGACCATCGCATTTAGACTGAGGCGCATGGCGTGGTGGTGACCCGGGGCGGCGGCGGCGGTTGCCCCCCCGGGTTAGGGTGAATACCAGGGTGTGACAGCATATTGGTTAGGGGTTGGTATCTCTAAAAATATATATTTCCAGTAGCATCACGTGATGTGTAAGCATTTTTTTTTGGCGGGGTTGGTGGTCCATGCCCCCCCCCCCGGGGGGCCAGTCACGTGACACAAAGGGGGTGTCAGCAGCCGCAGGGGTTCGTGGTCGATTTTTTTTTAAGGGAGCCAAAGAGACACGAGAGACAAGAGGAGCGGAAGTGAAGACGGCCCCGGTTGGAGCCAGCAGCAAGAAAACGTGATCCCCGAGACAGAACGATCGGAAAAATTTCAATGCCGCCTCGCCGGAGACTGACGACGTTTGACGCGTTCAGCAAGACCGTGGAGGACGCCCGGGTGCGGACGACGTCCGGCGGCGTGGTGACGATCGTGGCCACGGTGGTGGTCGTGGTGTTGGTGCTGTCGGAGTGGATCGACTACCGGCGGGTGGTGAACCGGCCGGAACTGGTGGTCGACAAGGATCGAGGTAGGTCAATTGTCTGTTTTTTTAATTTTAATTGTCGAAGGGGATGCTGATGACAGGACAACGGCTGGACATCAACCTGAACATCACGTTTCCACACATCCCATGCGAACTGCTGACGCTGGACGCCATGGACGTGTCTGGCGAGCAGCAGGCCGACGTCGAGCACGGCATAGTCGAGACCCGGCTCTCTCCCGACGGCGTCCCGATCTCGTCCGGCTCGCTGGTTCTGAATCCAGCAGCGCTGGGGAAACCCGGCGCCGGGGGGTCCGCCGCCGTGGCCGCCGCGGACACGACGCCGCTGCCGGCAGACTACTGCGGACCATGCTACGGGGCGATCCCCAAGGACGAAGAAGGCACGCGGTGCTGCCAGACCTGCGAGGACGTCAGGAACGCATACCAGGCCGTCGGGTGGGCGTTTGGCGACGGCCACGGCGTCGAGCAGTGCGAGCGGGAACACTACCCGGACAAGATCAAGCAGCAGTCCCGCGAGGGCTGCAACGTGGCCGGCACGCTCAGCGTCAGCAAGGTCGTCGGCAACTTCCACTTTGCGCCGGGCAAGTCGTACACGGGACCGAACATGCATGTGCACGACCTCGACGTGTACGAGCACTCCGACGTCGCCCACTCGTTCTCCCACACCATCCACCACCTGTCGTTCGGCACCCCGGACCCGGCCCTGCACAACCCGCTCGACAACGCGCCGGCAAAAGTCACGTTCGAGCGCAACTTCAACTACATGTACTTCATCAAGGTCGTCGCCACCCGGTTCGAGCGACTGGGACAACCCCCGGTCGAAACCAACCAGTACTCGGTCACGTCCCACGAGCGCGCCATCAGCGGCGGCCGCGACGACGACCATCCCAACACCATGCACGCCCGCGGCGGCATCCCCGGCGTGTTTTTTTCCTACGACATCTCGCCGATCAAGGTCATCAACCGTGAGTCGAGACAGAAATCGTTTGCCGCGTTTGTCATCGGCGTGTGCTCCGTCGTTGGCGGCGTGCTGGCGGTCGCGGCGGTCATCGACAAAGGCGTCTGGGAGGCCGACAAAGCTATCGGTCGCAAAAAGTCAATATAGTTATAGATTCTTCCTAAAAGTTCATATATCATCATCATTTGTCTCAACTATTGTACAATCATTCTACACTTTGTCGCTTGTAGCAGCAGTCGTCCATGAGTTGGGAGAAATCGAAATTTATTCGACGATTCGGCAGCCGCAGCCGCAGCCTGCCTGGCGGGCGTAAACAACACGATTGAAGGTTGTTATCGGCAGCATCATCAACAGACCATGAATCCCCGCCGACTGCTGCAGCGACAATGTCACTCTCGCAATACGTTGTAGATCTCGCATACACGCTGACGTCATGCGTGACGTGTTTCCCGTCGCCGTCGCTGACCATCAACGGCAGATCATACAAAATCCAGCGCCTGCTAGGCGAAGTGAGTTTCTCCTTTACAACCTTGCAAACCCATACCATATCTAACAGAAAGGGCGGGTTCTCGTATGTGTACCTCGTCGAGGCACAGAGTGGTGAACTGTACGCGCTGAAGAAAATCCGCTGCTCGTTCGGGGCCGAGAGTTTGCAGATTGCCATGAAGGAGATCGATAGCTACAAGGTGTTTCGCAGTGAGCGGATCATCAACATCATTGCAAGTGGACATTTTGATATGCAAGCTAGTATCATGTTAAGGGGCTTACGCAATTGCAGGACTCGACCGTGGTTCAAGGGCGAGACGGTTCAAAAACAGTGTATATCCTGTTACCGTACTTCCGAGTAAGTCCGTCCACTCGTTAGAGTTGGAACCTACTGATAGGCGCAGAAAGGAAATCTCCAAGACGTGATCAACTCGAACCTGATAAACGGCACCCACTACGACGAGCACGAAGCGTTGACGTTATTCCTCGACATTGCCAAAGCGGTCCGGGTGATGCATCACCATCGTGCCGGCACCAGCAACAGCAACAGCAACAACAGCCGCCGATCGGCGACAAACGCAAACTTCAAGCCGCGACAAGCCGTATTTGACGACGAAGAAGAAGCTGAGGAACCACTGATGGATCCAGCGTCGTCGTCGTCGCTGTCGTCGTCAACGCCGACTCCGACGGCAACCCCGATCCATCTCAAAGACACGTCCGACACCGACCTGGAGCCGTACGCCCACCGCGACATCAAGCCCGCCAACATCATGCTCGCCCAGTCCGGGACCCCGGTGCTGATGGACCTTGGATCCTGCACCAAGGCCCGTATCCACGTTACGTCAAGGCAGCAAGCGCTGGAAATCCAAGACCACGCCGCCGAACACTCCACCCTGCCGTACCGCGCCCCGGAGCTGTTCGACGTCAAGACCGACACCGTCCTGGACGAGTCGGTCGACATCTGGTCCCTCGGCGCAACCTTCTTTGCCCTGCTCTACTCCTCGTCGCCGTTCGAATTGCAGTCGGACCAGTCCGGCGCTAGCTTGTCGCTCGCCGTCGTCAACGGCCAGTACAAGTTCCCCGACTCGCCGCGGTACTCTGAACCCACCAAGGACGTCATCAGAGTCTGTCTCACGGTCGAGCCGAAACAACGGGCCACAGCTGACGCTCTCATTGCTCGCATCGAACAGGCTATCCAGATCGTTCAGTGATTTCCAGTAATGATATAACAATACAATACTACTATAGACTTATACAGAAACTAACTCATGCAACCTTAAACAGCCCCCTAAGCCCTTCATTCCGCTTCTTCAACGGACTTATCTGCCTGGCCCCTGCAAACGGCTTAACCGGCCCGATCCGTCGTCGCTTGTTACCTTCGTTCTCGTCTTCATCCTCGTCGAACAGTGTTTTCTTCAACCCATTATCGCTGCCGCCGCCGCCACCGAGAATCTTGCGCTTCTTCATCTTGTCGTTCGCGACAGGCTCATCTTGCACGAGCGCAGCTAGCCTGGCTCGAGCATTCGTACCAATCGCTGCTTCAGCAGCTTTCACCGCTTTTAGCGATGGTCGGCCTCGAGGCTTGGCTGCAGCTGCTGTCTTGGGCTTAGCTTCCTTCGGCTTGGCTTTGACTGGCTCTTCCTGTGCGATAGGTTCCGGCACAGACGCAGGTGGCCCTAGCACTGGCACTGCATCCGCCTGCTCTGTCGTCTCGGTCATCTCTGTCGTCTCTATGGTCTCTGTCGTCTCTGTCTCTGTCGTTTCCTTTGTCAGTGGCTTGTCCGCCTTGGACCGAGACCTGACGACTTGCTTATTAATATCAACCGGTGTTAACGCAGCAGTGGCCGACGGCTTGACTGGTGTCGGACCCGAACCGTTCGAGAGCCTGATCCGTCGCTCAAGGAATGGCGTTATCGAGAACGTAGACTGCTCCAACAAGTTCGACGAATCTCGAGCGTTGGCAGCCGCGGTCGTTTTCACCCGGTTCAACTCAGGAGTAAACAGAGTAGGCTCCATCACGGCGACAGGCATTGACGCCACCGCTGCGGCCACCTTCTGGTTTGCTACCGGTGCTGCCTTGGCGGCTTTGGCCATGTTGTCGATCTTGGTCTGCATGGCATCGATCTTGGTCTGCATCGCCGCCTGCTTCTTCAGGGCTTGCTCTTTGACCTTTGCCAGCTCCTTATCGGCTTTGGCAGCTGCCGACGACTGCCGTGTGACCTCTGCTTTGAGATCAACCAGCTCCTGTTGGCTTCTCTTGTCGTTGATTTTTTTGTCTGACTTCGCCGCCTCGAGGTCTTTAACTTTCGCTTTCAGACTCTGGATCTGCTGGTTGGATCCGGTCACCGACTCATCAAGCTGGGCGGTGAGCTCACCAATCTTCCTTGTCAGGCTTGATTTCTCCTCAACCATTTTGAAGTAGTCGGTCTCGACCGTGCCGAGACCTTTAAGCTGGGCCTGCAGTCGGTTGATCTCCCGTTGCTTGTCAGTCTTGTCGGCCTTTAGTTCGTCCAGTTCAGTCTGCACGCTTGCCAGCCGTGAAAGGGTATCGTCAAGTTCGGTCTTCACAGCTCGCATGTCACTAGCCTGTTGACGTGTGATGTCGGCTAGCTTGGCATCCAGCGTGTTGAATTTTGCCACCTGTTTCTTGACCGCCTCGTCGGCAGCAGCAAGCTTGTTGAGCGCGGCCTCCGCCTCCAGCTTGTGCGCTATTTCCCGATCAGCAGATACCTCGAGCTGGTCTTGCAACACAGAGCATTGCTGCTCCAAACGTAGAACCGCCACTTGACACTCGCGACACTGGTGTCTGGCATCCAACACTTCCGTCTCCCGCATCGCGGTTTCCAGGCGCAAATCCAACACCTCAGCCTGCCCGGCCATGTCAGTATACATCTCTTATTCCAGACAGTATCAACAAGCTCCTCACCAATTTTTCCATGCTTTTTGATGGGCCTTCAATCTTTTCTACCACTGCACACTTGAAAGTCGACGTAAGCCCAACTGAAGAGTCCACACACACGTTTAGCAGGTTTTTGTTTTTGTTTACAAACCGTAAGCACTAGGGCGTGCTGCGGCTCAGTTGCGCGGCAACCGAGCCCCAGGGTCATTCTAGGGTCCCGGGGTCGAGGTGGCCCGCGAAACGAACGATTCGACGTGTCCAAAATCAACCGTGAAGGATATCTTGAGACCAATTACAGACCAAATTGTGATCTCAATTGCGAACGAGAAGATGCGGACAGGCTCATTGATAAACATGTTGCTTGCGCTGATAGTGGGGCTGCTGGGTACTACTGTTTTGGCAGCAGCAGCGACAGCCAAGACGAACGATGCCACGGCAATGCGCGAGCTGCTGAAATCATCCGCAGTCAAACCGGGCCTGATCCGACTCACCGACGACAATTTCAACGCGGTGGTGTCAGCTCCGCGGGACTATGCGATCATGGTGTTATTGACAGCCGAGGCTCCACAGATGGGTTGCACGCTGTGTCGCGAGTACGGTCCCGAGTTCGCGCTGGTCGCCTCCAGTTGGTACCATGATCATCGCGACGGCGGTGATTTATTTTTCGGAGTGATTGATGTCAAAGAAGGCCAGCGGACGTTCCAGCAGCTGCAGATGAAGACGGCGCCTAACGTGTTTTTGTATGCGCCTACGGTGGGAGACAATGCTGGTCCCGTCGGCCACATCAAGTACGAGCTTGCTGCCGTACCCGACCAGGCTGGTGCTTTGATCAGGTTTATTGAATCAAGCCTTCCCGGCACCCATATCCAAGTCCACGTGCCGAAGGATTACAGCAAGCTGGTATCGAATTTTGTCATGCTGGCAGTGAGTGTCTACTCAATCAAGCTCGTGTTCCCGTACGTCAAGCCGATCATCTACTCGCGCACGGTCTGGGCAGGGTTGAGCCTGGTCGGCATGCTCATGTTCGTGTCCGGCCACATGTTCAACAACATCCGCCACACGCCGTACGTGGCCGGCGACGGTCGCGGCGGCGTGCAGTACATTTCGCCCGGGTTCATGATGCAGTACGGTTTCGAGACCCAGCTGATTGCGGTTGTCTACGCGTTTCTGGCGTTCTCTGCCATCTCGCTCGTGGTCAAAGTGCCCCGGCTCGAGTCCCCCGCCAAGCAGAAAGCCGCGGCGTCGGTCTGGACCGGCGTGATCCTGGTGCTGTTCAGTGGATTAATGTACATATTCAGGATGAAGAACGGTGGTTATCCCTACTGGCTGCCGCCGTTCAAGAAGTAGTTATAGAATCAGACAGATTTTCTCTCACGATGTATTATGCCATTAAACTGATAAAATTGTACACCCCTCATTATGACTTTATTCCAATGCATAATTCGCGTCATGACTTGACAGCGATTTTTTCCCGGTCATCGTCGATTTCGTCCCGCAGCATGACGTCGTATAATCGATACAGCGGCCCGCTGGGCTCGACTAGCGAATGAGGCGCGATCTCCAACGCCAGCGCCATGTCTTCCGCGGTGATGATGTTATCGTCGTGGTACAATTTCCGCTTCTTGGATATGTTTACATGAATTCCGGTTGCTTCTGCCAATGACGAATGGCCAGGCGGTGTTGTGGCGGCATAAGCTGTCGTGTCGCCGCCGCCGCCATTTTTGGTGATAGCCGGCTCCAGTGCCGCCGTCATCGCCGCTGCCGCTGCCGCTGCCGAAGCTGAAGCCGAAGCTGAAGTGGTGGTACCTGGAGCCCCGGTTGTAAAGCTTGCGCCAATTTGCTTATGTTTTGATACTCTCACCCGATCGACGATCTGCTGTAAGAAGTCACGCAAATGGTATTCAAGTCCGGCAAGAATCAGGTCCGGCACATCGGACGCGACCCCGTCGACTAAGCCATGTTCGTAGGCGATCCCGGTCAATCGCGCTCGTAACGAGTCAGGCTCGGGGAGTTCAAACGTTTCAGTCGATAGTGGTACATTGTAGCTTTGAATTATCTCCTGGGCTAGATTTGCCTTGGCTTGTTCTTTCTCTTTCTGAGTTGGCAACCGAGGCAGTTTAGCCCGCCGGGTCAATATGATTGTCGACGACGGAGGGGGCACGGTTTTATCCTATCAACATGTCAGTACATTTCCCGTATATCCACTTTAGTACACAGTGAATATATACCTTCGAGATCGCTTTCAGCCTTCTTCGTTCTCGTGGAGTGAATCCCATGATCTCCCGTTTCAACCGCGACAGCACCCCGTCCACACCATCTTTACCGAACCTCATCGGCGCCTCTTTGGTCTTTTTACTCCAGGTAACAAGACCATTTGTAGATGGCGGCGGGTCCCTGAGCGCGTTTGCCAGACTGGCCAGCAGGAACTGATTATGCATCCGCACCACGCTCTTGTCGTCAATCATCTTCATCAGCTCCGTCTCCAGCTCGACCCTGGTGAGCCGTGCCGTCAGGAACTCGGTCATCACCATCCTATACCTGTCCCAGTTCTCCCCCAGTGCCCGTTTGAGTTCGTTCATGATAGGTTCAATGTCTATCCGACGAGCTGGTCGTTGTGGTTTGGCAGGGGTGTTGCCCGCCGAGCCTCCTCCTCCTCCTCCTCCGCCGCTGCCTCCTCCGCTGCCTCCTCCGCTGCCTCCTCCGCTGCCTCCTCCGCTTTGCCCGGTTCCATTCGAAAATGACGATTTCTTGGTGGGTTGTGGTGAAGACCGTGCTGAAGCATTCGCCGATAACGATCCGTTCATGTTGATGTTCTGATGTGATGTATCTTTCTTCACTATGCGTTGTGAACCAACGCCCCCGTCAACCCCGTTACAGAATCGCGTTCGGTTGTCAGCGTTCTCGGCGTCAATCAGATCCTATTTCAAATCGTCAGCAGCTGTGCGTCTGTGTTACACAACATAATCACCTTTCAAACGCCCGCTTGCCAACTGTTGATGGCGTCTGTTCAACACACGTCTACGACTTTGGTTCCGGAGGTCGTCATCAAAAATCCCAATCCCAATCTGCGGTTTGGTCCCAAAACGCGACAAGCATTATGGGGCGTGTGGAGAGAGCAGAAGCATTTAGGCTACGATTTATACATAAATATCTTTCCAAAAATGTGTATATCATATACTATATCGCTAGTTCCGACTCGATCCGTACTAATAGCCCATTGCCTGCAAGATACTTCTTCACGTCACCCACTTTGTACTCGCCGCGGTGGAACATGCCGGCGCCCAACGCGGCGTCGGTGGTGGTGTTCTCAAACACGTCTAGGAAATGCTGCGGGTTGCCAGCACCAGAAGATGCAATCACGGGGATACTGACAGCATCTTTGACATCTTGAATCAGCTCGAGATCAAATCCGGAGTTGGTGCCGTCCTTGTCGATGCAGTTCAGCAAGATCTCGCCGGCGCCCATCTGCTCCACCGCCACCACCAGCTCCCGCACATCCATGTCACGAGTCTCTCGTCCACCTTTGACGGTGCACTGATACCAAGCGTACGCCTCGCCGTTCGGGCCTAGACTTGCCGTCTTGACGGTATGGTGCTTGGTGTCCGACGGCGACGCAACGTAGACCCGCTTGGGATCGACCGACACGACCACCGCCTGGGCACCGTACGCGGCCGAAATCGTCTCCATGGCAGTCTTGCCGGTCAAAACTCCGCCGCTGGCGTAAAACCGTTCAGCAGCAAACACGGCATCACTACCGATACTGACCTTGTCAGCGCCGGACCGGAAGTACGCCGAGGCGACATCGAGGGCGGAGATGGTGGTGCCATCGGGATCAACAGTGTCACGGATACCGCCACCGATGGTCAGCGGCACAAACACGCTCTCACTGGTCTTGCGGAGAATCTCCAGCATCGGTGTGTCCACCAGTGGACAGTTCCGGAACGACGTGATGTTCAAAAACGTCACCTCGTCAGCGCCGTCAAGGTAATACCGCTCCGCCATCTCGACCGGCTTGCCGAGATTCCGGACCTGGCCGCCCACCGTAGCCGTGGCCACGTCTGACTTTTCCCGCACGTCGTACTGGTCTCCCTTTGTGACCACGAGATCGCCGTCGTCGTTCGTCCGCACGTCCAAGCAGGCAATCACCCGCTTGGTCAGTCCCAGCGAACTGGTAGCAGCACCGGCAGCGGCAGCCAGCTCGGCGGATATCCGGTTACCTTCCAGGAACGCCTTTAACACTCGCAGCCCTGCAACGCCGCTCTTCTCGGGATGAAACTGAGTCGCAAACACATTGTCTTTGCACAGCGCACCGACAAACTGTTCGCCATTGTAATCCCCCACCGCAACAGCCCATCCCAGCTTCACCGGCACTTCCACGTCGCCGCGGTACGAGTGCACATAGTAGTACTTGCTCTCGGGGTCCAGTCCGTACAGTCCCCGCGCGTTGTCCGTCAACGCAGCAGCACTGTTCCAGCCTATATGCGGCACCGCCTTGTCGGTGGTGTCGAACTTGGCTAGCGTGGCAGGAATGATGCCCAGTCCTTTCACCCCGGGCGACTCAGTCGATCCCGCAAACAACGCCTGCAAGCCTACACAGATGCCCATAATCGGCCGGCCGGAAGCAATGTACGCTTTCAGCGGTCCAACAAACCCGCGGTCAATGATCGCAGCCATCACATGGCCAAAGTTGCCCACGCCAGGAAAAATCAGAGACTAGCATTAGTACAATCGAACAATGCCCACATTATGACACCAAAAAAACATACTGACGCTTTGTCCAGACCGTCGCTGGGTTGCTTGATCCATTTCACTTCGTAACCCAACTTGATAATCGCATTTTCCAGCGACCGCAAGTTGCCGCTCTCCAGGTCAAGCACGTACACAACGTTACTCCTTGTCATATTACCGGTACGATTCGTTTGACACAACTGGGCTGTCGCACTGTGTACAGGCTGGTCTCTTGGTGTTGTGTTGCTTCCTGGTCGTTCACAATTTGCAAGTTGTGAACTTGGAACCCGGCTACTCATGACTGATATTTTTATTGGCCTCCCAACTCCAAAGCCCCACGCTGGTAACACTCCCGGGCATCGCGGCGAAGAAGTAGGGAAGCGAGTGCAAAATGTTCCCCCAATCCACAATTAAATCAGATATATAGATCTTATTAATTAAAATGCTGTTACAGATAGTTAATGAATCTTTGGAGTTCACTAAAATCCACCGTCAGGACAATCCATGCTTGAGTGGCCGTCTTTCTCGCACAGCGCACACCACAACTTGCGGCCTGTCGGTGCTGCAGCTTCGGCAGCCTTGGCCGGCGAAGCTACTCTACTACTCGATACAAAACTATCGGTCCCGCCAGTGCGCCCGTATCCTCCCTTAGGACAGTCAATTATATCGTGACCTAGTTCAGCCAGTAAGTAGATATCACACCGGCGAGCAAAGCTGCTTGACATACCTTCCTCCTTACACACGTCACAGTAGAGCGTTGTCCACGATGAATCATATTCTCGAGATTTATTAAGCGCAGACGCCTTGGCAAGGGACCCAAATCCATTCGTTGATTTGGCCGACGACGGTACTCTAGACCCAATCTTATTCTCGCGGTCCATCTCGGCCTGCCGTAACTTGTCTTGTGCAATCGCCAGCTCCTCCCGGAGTGCTATAAGCTCTTTTTCAAGCTCACGTTCTTTGAAAACTCCAGACTCCAGCATTTTGCCCAAATTATGAACCTCTGACTCGGCGTTTTCGCGCTTCATCCGTTCACGATTCAGCTCTTCTGAATCCGCAGCACCGGTTGAGTCGGTATGGTCACGCGATATTTGCAGTTCCAACTCGGCCACTCGTACTCTCAAAGCTTCTAGCTCGGTATCTTTCTCGGCTGATTCTGCCTCAAGCAAGCCAACTTTCTCTATCAGTCTCTGCTCCCGCGACTCTGCCTCCTTCAAACTGTTCTCCAGTTCTGCCACCTCAGTCTCCAACGACGCCAGATTCTCGTCCAGAAGTACAGACCGTCGGCCGTCGCTTGCATCCCCGGATCCACCCTGACTTAGCTGTGCTTGTAGTTCCTCTATCCGTGCTTCGTATACTTGTGTCGTGGCCATAGATGCCTGCTCAAATGTTTCCATCGTCTCCCTGAACTCTCTTCTCTTCGCGCCAAGCTCGGCCTTGAGCTCTTCCAGCTTGGCGTCTTTGTCCGATAACAAAGTCCTCAAGTCAAGCTCTCTCTGCGACAACGGCTGATCGTCCAAACCGTGATCTGCCGGGTGACCAGAGCTTTCAGTCGTCAGTGTCTGGAATTCCGTCACCGTATTCTCCAAATCGAGTAGAAGCGCACTTTTATGTAGCAAATCTGCATCACGTTGAGCCAAGGTCTTGGTTCTGGTGTCCAAATCAAGTTTCAGTCGCGTGATCTCTTCCTGTAAACCAGCAATCTGTGAGCTGCTGTCGTCGACTGCTAATTGTTGGCTTGGCGCTGATTCATTCTCGTCGTCTGACTGTGAGTATGCTGACGACAGTAGACTGGCACGACTGGCAATACGTTGAGTGCCTATGGTCGACTGCCGGCGCGACGCTGACGACGACGACGACGACGACGGTCCAGGGGTTCGAGGAGTCGGTCCTGGCGGCGAAAACAATGGTGGCTGGGGCCTATTCATTCCAGCACGGGATGACGACCGTCCAGAGGTAGCGCCAGGGACAATTCCTGACGCTTTTCGCCGCGGGGTTTGGAATTCTCCGCGGCTGGCTTTGGTTGGCGATGGTGACAACATACCGTTCCTATCCGCCATTGACGAGCCCGCCCGGGATGGCGCTCTGTTTGACATCGACGACGCGGCTCTCGGCGTCAACGAAGCTTCGTCAAACGGAGTTTTTGATACCGCATTCGGTCGTACAAATTTGCCAGATTTGGGGTGCGTGGTGTTGAAGTATCGTATCCTAAACAGAGCTTTAGTAACGCGCTCTCTCTCTCTCTCTCTCTCTGTTGCTGGAGCTGCAGCACTTACCCATCGACAGATCCATCGTTCAGTCCGTACTCTGCGTCACTACCAACTAGCTCCAACCCCACAAACTGTCCTGGCTTGCCATCTATGGGCCCAATGTAATGGATCACACCTCGCATGCCGCCTCGGACATACACCAGGTCACCCAGATCCGGCATCACGAATGACGGGTCCTCTCTAAAGCCCCAGGACGAATCTGGCCGTGAGGAAGAATTACTGGCTCGTGGAGACCGGCGCATTGGTGTCCCATACGCCGCTGCTGACAACCGGCTGTTCCGCTGGGGTGCTGGCGACGCTGCTGAAGGAGATGCGCGCTGCTGCGGAAGCAGCGACGATCTTCGGTTCACCGCTGACGCTGAGCTCGGCGGTCTTTCCATCGCAAATCAGCACGCAAAACCAATTACCAAAAAAGGTTCCGAACCACCTGCAAGTGCTGCACTACAGCATGCGCCCGGTAAATGCGAACCTTCACTGTCTTCTTTTCACAAGACGTCTCTCTCGTGTGTCGAAACGCCAAAATCGACTGTTTACATTACCCGGCGTTCAATTTATCGACCCAAAAAACCCCCTCGGGTCCACGTGACAATAATTGTGTTTTATCCGGCAGCGAATACGAGCCCCCCGGATACGAGCCCCCGGATACGAGCGGATACGGGGGTATCGTCGTCGCCGAGAACCAGAAGCTGTTCAGTCTCTTTAACCATTCAAGAGCACTCTTGTTGGTCATTAAAAAAACAAATGCCAAAACTGCCGGCAACAGCGCTTGTAGCGACGTCAGAGGCCATTGCATAATGACTCAGGGGAAAAAAGAAAAAAAAAAAAAAAAAATAAGGCCCATACAGAGAGAAGCCCCCACCATAAAAAATTTACTAAATAAAATTTCACGCCCAAAAAAAAACCCGTATTACACGGAAAAAAAAAAAAAAAAAAAAAAAAAAAATTTGGGTGCAGGGAAAAGAGCAATCGAAAAAACCTGGCCTCGAACGTCAACGACGTTTGCAGATTTTTGTTTTTTACGGGTGCCCTGTGTTCTTGCCAGACTCAAATAGCCAGGTAGACTTCGCGAGGAACGAGTAGTGCTCTCGGTGGTGCAATATGCCTCGAATGCAGCTCTGGAGAGGATCCGCTGCCAGCTGCAATCAGCTCGCGTGCAGAATCAGCAGCTCGTTGCGGACCGGCGTGCTGGCTCGCCGCCGGCACCAGGTGTTTGTCGCTGCCAATTCTGCTCGCAAGCCTGTCTGCCGCGCATTCTCGACTGCTGGAGTGTGCAGAAATGATTCCCCGCCGGCTCAGGTCATGCCCAAGCATGCATACGAGGGAGCGTCGACGATTCTGCCCGAGCATGCTCCCAAGCTGGTGGACGTGTCAAAGGTGCTCGTGGTTGGCTCCGGTGCGTTGAGTATCGGCCAAGCCGGAGAATTCGACTACTCAGGTAAGAAATCTGCCCGATGATTGTTTGGTTTAGATTGGGTGAACCGGTGCTGACTCCTGCAGGTTCACAAGCCATCAAGGCGCTGCAAGAAGCCAATAAAAAATCCATTCTCATCAACCCCAATATTGCTACCAACCAGACGTCGCATGCATTGGCTGACGAGATTTACTATTTGCCTGTACGTGTGCCCATTCCTGGTGAGGCAGTAGGACGAGTTACTGACGTTTAGGTTACCCCGGAATATATCATCTACGTCATTGAACGTGAAAACCCCGACGGAATCTTGCTCACCTTTGGTGGGCAGACTGCTCTCAACGTCGGCGTTCAGCTCGAGAAGATGGGCGTGTTTGAGCGATACGGTATCAAGGTTCTCGGTACTCCGATCGCAACTTTGGAGACCTCAGAAGATCGTGACCTGTTTGCCAAGGCATTGAAGGAAATCGATATTCCCATTGCCGAGTCAATCGCGGTGTCGACAGTTGATGACGCTCTGGCTGCGGCAGAAACCGTTGGATACCCGATCATTGTTCGTTCCGCTTATGCTCTCGGAGGCCTTGGCTCCGGGTTTGCCAGCAATCCCCAGGAACTTCACAACCTGGCTTCCCAGTCACTCAGTTTGTCACCACAGATTTTGGTTGAGAAGTCGCTCAAGGGATGGAAAGAAGTCGAGTACGAAGTCGTGCGCGACTCCCACGGCAACTGCATCACGGTTTGCAACATGGAGAACTTCGACCCTCTCGGAATCCACACTGGTGACTCTATCGTGGTTGCTCCCTCCCAGACGTTGTCAGATGAAGAATACCACATGCTCAGATCAGCTGCGATCAAGATCATTCGTCACCTCGGCGTCGTTGGTGAATGCAATGTTCAGTATGCGCTGCAGCCGGATGGGCTAGATTACCGTGTGATCGAGGTCAACGCCCGTCTTTCTCGATCGTCGGCGTTGGCTTCCAAGGCCACCGGCTACCCACTTGCTTACACTGCCGCCAAGATTGCTCTCGGACATACTCTTCCTGATCTACCGAACGCCGTCACCAAGACCACGTCAGCCAATTTCGAGCCTTCTCTCGATTACATTGTTACCAAAATCCCCCGATGGGATCTTGCCAAGTTTCAGCACGTTAAGCGTGACATCGGATCGTCAATGAAGTCGGTTGGAGAGGTTATGGCCATCGGCCGCACGTTCGAAGAGTCATTCCAAAAAGCCATTCGCCAGGTCGATCCTTCGTTTGTTGGCTTCCAAGGCGCCGAGTTTGAAAACCTCGATGACGAACTTGCCAACCCAACCGACCGCCGGTGGTTAGCAGTTGGCCAAGCTTTGTTACACGAGAAGTACACGGTTGATCAGGTGCATGACTTGACCAAGATTGACAAATGGTTCTTGTACAAGCTGATGAACATCGTGAACCAACAGAAGCGATTGGAAAAGATCGGCTCTTTGTTTGGTTTGACCAAGGAGATTTTGTTGCAGTCCAAGAAGTTGGGATTTTCTGACAAGCAGATCGCGAACGCCGTCGGCGCCTCGGAAGAAGAAGTCCGTGCTCGTCGGAAAAGCTTCAACATCAAACCGTTTGTCAAGAAGATTGACACCCTTGCTGCCGAGTTCCCTGCTGACACCAACTACCTCTACACCACTTACAATGCTTCGGAGAGCGACATCTCTTTCGACGAACACGGAACGCTGGTTCTTGGATCGGGTGTGTACCGTATCGGATCTTCGGTCGAGTTTGACTGGTGTGCCGTCAGCACCGCCCGTGCGCTTCGCGATGCCGGAAAGAAGACGATCATGATCAACTACAACCCGGAGACAGTGTCGACCGACTTCGACGAGGTTGACCGTCTATACTTTGAGGAACTTTCCTACGAGCGTGTCATGGATATCTACGAGCTTGAAAATGCCCGGGGAGTTGTCGTTTCGGTTGGAGGCCAGCTTCCCCAGAACATTGCGCTGAAGCTGCAGGATTCAGGTTGCAAGGTTCTCGGTACCGATCCCAAGGATATCGACAAAGCTGAGGATCGTCACAAGTTTTCATCAATTCTGGACTCGATTCAAGTTGACCAGCCTGCATGGAAGGAACTTACGTCGGTTGCTGCTGCGAAGGAGTTCGCTGACGCTGTAAGCTACCCCGTGCTCGTCCGGCCTTCGTATGTTCTCTCCGGCGCTGCCATGTCGGTTATTCGTGACGAGTCGGAGCTTATGCAGAAACTCACCAATGCTTCGAGCGTGTCTCCAGACCATCCTGTGGTTATTTCCAAGTTTATCGAGGGTGCACAAGAGATCGACGTTGACGCTGTCGCTTATCGTGGAAAGGTGATTGTCCACGCGGTTTCCGAGCACGTTGAGAACGCGGGTATCCACTCTGGTGATGCCACGCTTGTTTTGCCGCCTCAGTCGATTGACAACGCGACATTAGGACGTCTGAAAGAGATTGCAGACAAGGTCGCTAAGGCGTGGAAGATCTCTGGCCCGTTCAACATGCAGATCATCAAGGCGGCGAATCCTGCCAATCCAGCGCTGGACGACCTCAAGGTGATTGAGTGCAACATCCGTGCATCGCGATCGTTCCCGTTCGTGTCCAAGGTGCTTGGCGTTAACTTCATTGAAGTGGCGACCAAGGTCTTGATTGGCAAAGACGTTCCCGAACCTGTTGATCTGATGGCCGAGAAGCGTGACTATGTTGCCGTCAAGGTGCCTCAATTCTCGTTCACTCGTCTTGCTGGAGCTGATCCGTTCCTCGGAGTCGAGATGGCTTCTACTGGTGAGGTTGCATGCTTCGGTCACGATCTCCACGAGGCGTATTTTTCGGCCATTCAGGCTACCATGAACTTCAAGCTCCCAGTCGCACCCTGTGGTCTCTTGTTCGGAGGAGACATTACTTCCGAAGAGCTCGGCTCAGTAGCAAGAGTGCTCGCCCCGCTGGGATACACAATCTTTGCTGCCTCGGCCAAGGTCTCGACCTACCTGCACGAACGACTTGCTGATATCTCCGTCGACGGCAACCCGGTTGTTGTTCGGGTGATTGAGTTCCCGAAGACCGACAAGCGCAAGCTGCGCGAGGTATTCCAGAGCTACGACATCCAAGGTGTTTTCAACCTTGCCAAGGCTCGTGCCGAGGATCTCCTCGATGAAGACTACGTTATGCGTCGTAATGCTATCGACTTTGGCATTCCGCTGTTCAATGAAGCCAAGACTGCTGCTTTGTTTGCTGAATCGCTGCGGGAGAAGCTTCCCACCAAGCGGGAAGGTACCATTCCGGCTGAGGTTCGTCGGTGGAGTGAGTGGATTGGCGGTAAGCCAGTCTAATTTTAATACTAAGATTTCCATATTTTTTTGTCTTTGAAAAAGTGTAGTGTATTGTGATAGAAATCTCTGCTTGGTTTATTGCCCGTTAATGTTCTGTTAATATTATGTGTCTATAATTACATCTCAAGATTTAAAAGCTTATTAAAATTTGTTACATGTAAATTTTAAATCCATACGTCGAGCTCGTCTCTACGATAATGATCTTCCTCAATGTCGGGATAGTATGGTACCATCGCGTCTGCGCTCTGCACGTATGCCGAGTTGTACAACCGCCAGTACGGCACTCTTACTTTTCTCGCGGGATGGAACAGTCCTGCCCACGTGTAGTTCAAAGTGATTCCAACCCCGATACAGTTCCGGACAGCCTCGATACCTTCTATGATACGGTCGATCACATGGGGCGATGTCTCGAATATGTTGGGCATCAACAGGTTGAGCATATGAAGCATGGTGTCTTCGCAACCAAGACCAACACACCCAAGTGCAATATGCTTGACAACCGTGGCTGCAGTCTGCCGATGGACCTGGTCTCGGTCAATCAAAGCATCTTCGATCAACGGAGCTACCGCGTACACATAGTCTTTTGCCATGTCGCCAATATACTCAAACAAGAAACTAAGCGATTTGAGCACACCATTTTGCACGTTCAATTCGGGAACCCTGTATTCATTCATCAGCGCAGGCAGAACCGTGAAAGGAGCACATGTTTCAGCTACAATTCCAATGGCAACAGCTGTACAAACACGGGATTGGCGTTCCTGTACCCGTAGATTGTTCAATAACGTGACCAACACGTCTTGCGGCCCGATAGCTTTGGCAATATAACCTACTATGTTAGCATCAATTACACAAATAGAAAAACGAAAGAAGAAAAAAAAGGGTCCAAAACTTACCGAAAGTGTTGTTAGCAGCACGCCGAATACCTTTCTTATGGGCTTTCAACATATCCAAGAGCTCGAAACAGATTCTCATCCACTCACGCGCACTTACATATTCCGCACCACGATCAGCAATACGGCCGACAAGATCAATCGTATTCTCTTGCACTTTCTCGTGTCGATTACGTAAAATCGGTGTCAATCGGGGCAGCAGATCTCTGATGGGGGGTTGCATGTCTGAAATGCCAACAACCGTGACAATGCTCTTGAGCGCACCGAGGATTGAGCCCAAAACCTCAGGGTATTCTTCTCCAAGATATTCGTATAACACGACACCAAGTTTACCCATTAGTTGATCTTCACCACAGTTCTTCATAACGACAGCTATTCGACTAACCAGATCTGCGGACTGCTGCCGCACAACCGAATTCTTGCTGTTGAGACGCCACAAAATGGTAGAAACGATCTGAGGAATGTACGGCTTGGTGCGCGTTCCTAGCGCATTCACGATCGTACCAAAGCCGTTTAATACGATCTTGTCCTCGCTTTCCTCTTGTTGGAACGCAAACAAGATTCCGTCCATTAGTAGCTCCTCTAGTCGTTCTGAGATATCCGTAGCCCCCAACGACGCAATGACTTTCTCAATCGTTTCGACTGCCATCCGTCGGTACGTGTCCGGCTCATCCTTGAGTATGGCCACCGTACGCTCGACTATTTCAGCAACACCGACTTTTTGGGCTAGTTCGACTGTCGTATCGACCACCGGCCTGTACATTCTACGCTCAAGTGCCATTTTGCGAGTCCAGAAACTCTTGAAAAATGGAGACAGTAGCTCATGTCGAAGATACTGAGGAGTAACTCCTTCCGTTCCGGCACATTGCTGCACAACACGCAACACGATACGCCGCATTTCATCATCCGGGGCACTAAACTCTCGAAGCAAAACCGGCATGAGTAAATTTGTATAGTTGGCTGCGTACTCAGTGTCCATTAAAGGGATAATGAATCCAAGACACTTGATGAAGGCGGCTAGGCCTTTGCCTCGATAACGTCGAATGCCAGTTACCAGGTCGTCCAAAACAGGGAGAAAATATTCGAAACCGTACGGGGCAGACGCCTCAGCAAGAGCTCCCAAAGCCAGAGCAGTCGCGGTTCTTACTCTGGCCTGTTCGTCGGTCAGATTACGTGCGATACCATCAACCAGGCCCTCAAGGTGGGGTAATACCCCACATCCCATCATAATGGCGATATGCTGAATGATTTTAACACCCGTGTGTCTAGCCAGCCAGGATTTCTTTGATCCACAGACAGCCTTTAGGAAGGGTAGCAAAGCGGGGATACCGAGAGCAGACGCGACTACGGCAAACGCACGAGCTGTAGTGTTTCTGACAGTGTCGTCCGCGTTGTCAATGTCCGGGCGCATGGTGGTGATCATTTGCGCCAAGCCGACAGCTTTGGCCAAATTGGCAATGATTTCGCGACCTTCAATCATAGCAAAGTAATCAGAATCGATCAGCATAGGCTCGACGACGACCATAATTTTGTGGGTAAACGGCCTCACCAAATCACCCAGCTTGTACAGAATACGATCAATCACCTTGACTAGCAGATGTCGTTCTTGGTCGTCTAACGTCTTTTCCATAAACAGAGGCAGAATCTGATTAAGTAGTGCCGACGCGCCGAACTGGCGAGCACCGTCTGTGAGCTGTCGCAGAGCAGACTTTCGCATGGGTGGAGTACCGTTTTTCACTTTTAGAAGCAGTCGCATGATCTTGCGTTCCTTGAGTTCCTCCATGCTCAAGTCTAGCTCTGTTTTGCCATCGACAAGTTTGCTGAAATACTTCATGTCCTCTTCTTTGAAAAACTGCAAATCACCAACGCCTGGAATGTCAGTAGGCAGGTGTTTCGCCAGTTTCATGCTTTGGGCTGTGGTGTCTTCGTTCATCATAAACCCAGCGCCACCAGCGCCAGCTAATGGAGTTGCCTGCAGTTTCCTCGCCGGTGTCATGATCGGCACATAGGAGGACGGAGGCTCAAGAACAGTGTACCCTTCAGATGGCATAAGCTTATCGAGGTCGTCGTCTGTGAGGTAGCCCTTGGCGGGAACCGAGAGCGCACCTGTGGCAGTTCGCAGAGGTGTTTGCATGCCGGCAGCAGACGTCCCGACAGGAGTGGCCTCTATAGAAGGCGCCTGATCCCAGCGACTCTTTCGGGGAGCGGCCTCAACCTGGTCCCATCGTGACCGCTTCTTAGGGGCCTGGTCTTGGTCAACCGTGGCTTGCTCGAGCTTTAGCTCAAGCTTCTGCT
The DNA here is from genome assembly GCA_030580395.1 of Myxozyma nipponensis. Taxonomy (NCBI): domain Eukaryota; kingdom Fungi; phylum Ascomycota; class Lipomycetes; order Lipomycetales; family Lipomycetaceae; genus Myxozyma; species Myxozyma nipponensis. Next base: position 196,068 of record JAKTSU010000005.1, read on the forward strand.
CCAGATCTTCCTCGGTCTTGATCACTGGCTCCGGAGCCACCACGTCCCACCTGCGCTTGCGAGCGCGAGACTGGCCATCGTCAATCAACTCTTCCTTAATCTTCGAGGGACTCATGATCGTTTTCAACTATCAAGAACGTTCTCTGAGGGTTTTGGAATACGGGCAAAGCAGATCGATTCGCACGCTGCTCGCGTTTCTCTCAGATCTTTGCTTGCTTGAACCTGTTGGCCAAGGGTCATAACCGCGATGCGAATATGCCAAAATTAAACTCACGTGACTCGTCACTCGAAGACAAAATTAGGTCACGTGCCTGGCGCGGGCCCCCCAGCCAGCGACTTCGACCTGACAGTACGGATTCCCGTGGAGCAAGCTGATATGCCCCGGGTTTGACATCATTGTGGCAGTTTAATCTAATACTGCCTGCATGTAAAATATAGCACTGGTGCTGCTGCAAACTCTGGTGCTTATTTCAAGCAGTTAGCCTGCAGCAAGGCTGAGATAGCACGAGTCTTAGACTGGCTGATGCCGGTGCCATCAGTGCCTCGAGTCACCGCCGCTGTAAACCGGTTTAGCATTTTTTTTACCTTGCGGTCTGGCTGTCCTGAACAAAACTTTTTCAAGTTTTCCGTGCGGGTGTAGTACCACGTCCTAGCTCAGTGCTCAGGCCATATGCGTGGAAATGCTTCCGCCGTGCAGTTCACGTCGCACGCTAGATACGCCATATCTCTTTTTCCGTGCCCCCGATTCCTGCCTGCCTGTCCCAGGGGCGGGACAAGCCTCTCTACGTGAAGTGATGTCCCATAGGTAAATGTGCAAAATACGCGAGCCGATATTGCATCACGGCGTTGCAGCTGAAGGTAAGAATATATAGAGAGCTATCAGCCAAGCACCGTCCACAGGATGTAGAGCCAAGTCTGGCAATATCTAGAACTAGGCACGTCTTGTCGTATCGGCCACCCAGTGCACGGCCATGTCGGGAAACACAGCCGTAGACGGACATTGCTCCCACGTCTAGACGGTTCAAACTACTCCTGGTGGACTCCGTAGACGTTGTGCTGCTACAAACAACAATGTCTGGACGCAGACTGACCGGAAAACTGGGCGCGCATGGTCAAAATCTTCGCGATATGCTGTTCGCGGCCCCCCCCCCCCCCCAAGTAAATTCCCACTCAGAAGCCCTCGCTCCCACCGCACTCCACCACTTTTCCTACACTCTTCCTGCACATCGACACAGGCCATTGCCAGTTTTTGTACGGGAGACGAGTACACCTGGCATTACGGATAACTCGGCTGAAAAGCTTGCTTGCTGCCATTTCCGTCGACCTGCATTGGCCCTACGCGTGCTGCAAATTCCGGCAGATCCATCCTCTCACATCGAGGACGGTTGTGCACGCCCACGTACGATGTTGCCAGGCACGTCCACACCTCCGTCCGTGGAGCCTGGGGCACGCCCAGGTGACGATACGGCGCCGGAAAATAGTGCCCTGCACTCGGTCAAACTGCATCACAAACACAAGAACACACACTCGCCGTCTTCGTCGTCTTCAGGCTTGTCGAAACCGCCCCATGGCTCTGGATCCGCCGAGGCCGCCTTGCGTGAGATGATGAAAAGGCAGCAGTCGCTCACCGGCCTTATGCCTGGTTCGACTCCTCCTACTCCGGATCCGTCTATTCCTCGAATACAGGTTAAGCCTGTACCACGTCAGCAAACCAAGCCAGCGTCTTCGTCACTTCATGCGGCAAAGTCGACGAAGCCTCCTGCTCGCGAAGTTCAGACCCCGGTGAAACCTGCCTCAACTGCCGCAACAACAGCAGCAGCAGCAGCGGGCCATGTCAAGCGGGAAACAGGCAATGCACAAAATGACTCTAGTTCGGTATCTCCAAATACGCGAAAACGATCAACCAGAGGTGCCGGACGGGTGAATTATGCCGAACCAGCTGATTTTGATGAGTCCGTACTGTCGTCAGCGCGAGAGAAATCCGCGTCGTCTGTGGACATCCCGTCGCCACCGGCAGACAAAAGACGCAAGATTTCCACAAGCAGTTCGACAGATAGCTCCGGTATTAAAAATGAGAAATTTCCTACAAACAAAGAGCTGCGTCGATCCAAAAGCGGCTCTAATGCATCCACCGCGGGCCAACCTGTCAAACCCCAGAAGCGAAACTCGACCACTCATTCGGGGTTACCGAATGGTTATGGAAAGGAAAAAGGTTCAACAAAAGTGGAATTACGACCGGGCCGTATTGGTAAAACTCTTAGGTCACGTCAGACTTTTGTTTCCAGCATTCTGGATTTTACGGATGCCGTGGTCAAAAATGGTGTGCTTACATTGACCGACGGTACTATGTTCGCACCCAATGGTAGGAGACAGCCAATAATTCTATTGGATAAACCAGCTTTACTAACTCACTTAAAGATTGCATATATCTTGTTGCAGAACCTCCGAGCGAGCCTTACTACATAGGCCGGATCATGGAGTTTTGGCATCGGCCAGATCCGACCGGGTCACGTGCCCAAAAGTCGACGGCAGCTAACTACGTGATGGAAAACTACCAAGTTCGTGTCAACTGGTTCTATCGCCCGAAGGATATTCCTACCAGATCTAACGATTCACGACTACTATTCGCCACCATGCATTCAGACATCTGTCCGCTACTGAGTATGCGTGGCCATTGTTACGTCTCACACAAAGACCACATCCCCGACATGAACTCTTATCGCACCGAACCAGACCATTTTTGGTTTGACAAGCTTTATGATAGGTACATCTGTCACTTTTATGAGATGATACCCACTGAAAGCATCAAGAACGTTCCAGAAGAGTTTGGACGCGCATTGCGCCAGCAGGTGAAATATGCCGTGGTCGAGATCGGCCGCGGCAACGTTCTCAGTAGTGCTGCCAGTAGTTGCTTCCGATGCAGTCAATGGTGTCCCCCGGACGAATCCGTGTGCTGCGCAGAGTGTAGCAATAACTATCATATGAGCTGCGTGCGTCCGCCGCTGCTGAGAAAACCGACCCGCGGATTTGCTTGGGCTTGCGCCATTTGCAATCGTGCCAAAGAGCGAGAGATGATGGAGCGGAAGGGACGACTGCTGCCAGGCACAACCGACGACAATATTGAAATGGACGATGAGCATGCTGAAGCAGCCGACAGAGACAGTAACGGCACTCCTAGTACTACAAAGGAGCCTTCACCGGCTGAATCGAAGCCGTCAGATGAAGACGACGACTTCAAGACGCAGGCTCCACCGGAATTCAAAGTCTCGGACTCAATGCTGACCAAAGAACAGAAGCACGAGCTGCTGATGTGGCCGTATCGGTATCTTGGCATTCACGTGACCCTTAACGAAGTCCTAGATAACAACGACAGAATCTTTCCCAGAGCAGCATCAAGAATTGGAAATAAGCATCAAGCTGTGGTACAGCCGTGGGGAGGCCGGCCGGTTGTGTTTGTGGACCGGGACCAGCCTAGCAAGACCAAAAAGGTAAAGAAACTACATTGGCGAAAATCTCAAGCTTCCGCTCCGCAAGAGGAATCATCCGCCACTCCGACAGAAAATACTCCCGAGAGTCGACTCGCAAGTGAAGCGCCGGTGGATGCAGACAAGCCCAAGTTGACCGATCCTTGGGTTCAGCAACGGCCGGTAGGATACATTGAACGTGGTGGAGACGATACCGCTACGTTGCTGTGGCAGAATCCGCCTGCTGACAGAAGCGTCGATGTAGATGGTTTCTTAAAATCTATCAAAAGGTTTCCTAAACAGCTTGACATGCTACCCGAGTCGTCCAACTTTCTGGACCAGGCGCTGACGGCACTCATGAACTGTGAATACAATGCCGAGGCAGCAGCAGCAAGGGTCAGCAAGTTCACTCGCAAGTCGCTCAAAGAGCCGACGCTGTCGCCGGAAGAAGTGAGAAAGTTTGAAGATGGCGTTCGGAGATTTGGTTCAGAGCTGCATGATGTGTTCAAGACTGTCGGGACAGTGTCATCGGCAGACATTGTTCGGTTCTATTATCTCTGGAAGAAGACGCCGAACGGACACAAGATTTGGGATCACTATACAGGTCGCAAGCATAAGGACGGATCGGGCAAGTCTAAAAATGTAAACACACAAGACGACTCAAAAACTTCGAACGGCACAAATTTGTCTGGTAGTGGTCCGACTTTGTTAGACCATGTAGCGGACGAGGTTGACGACTCTGCGTACGATATGGAAAAAGTTGAACATCACAGGCAAATGTTTCAGTGCAAGTTCTGCAAATCTACACGATCGCGACAGTGGAGACGTGCGCCCGGGTTTTTGACGGCCAAATCCAATCCTTCTACTGCGCTCTGTATACGGTGTGCAGAGCTTTGGCGTCGGTATGCGGTCATATGGGAAAATCCGGCTGAGGTGCTTAAGAAATCTCAGCAGAAAGGATCGGGCCAAGGCTCGAGGCGCAGAGTCGAGCAGGAGATTCTGCGTGAACTAGATGAGGGCGGTAACCGTTACGAGTCCGATTCACAGCCTGAGGATGATGCCGACGACAAGCTTGCTTCGTCTGTGGGGGATAAAGACGAAGTGACCGGTAACACCAAGCGGACGGGAAGCACATCAGCCACAGGAGGTGTAGCTTCTCTGAAAAGGAAAGCCAGTACTGTGGTTACTGCTCCGGTGGTTATACCCAAGTTCTCTGCATGTGGAGTATGCCGCAACCAGGACGTCACAGAGAAGATGCTGCGGTGCAACAATTGCCATCTCGTGGTTCATCAAGCATGTTACGGTGTCCGAGATGTGCGCAAGAAGTGGCTCTGTGAACCATGCATGAATACACGGAATCCGCGGGATTCGATGATCTACGAGTGCGTACTTTGTCCCCAGACATTCGAGCAGCCGACGCCAGGAGACAGTGCCGAACCCAACGACGCGCTAAAGTATACGTCAGGCAACAACTGGGTGCATGTCCCGTGCGCGGTGTGGACTCCTGAGATCAAGTTCACCGACGCATTTGCGATGCATGCGGCCGAGGGAATTGGCATGATTCCTCGCCGCCGGTTCATGGAGCAGTGTGGCATCTGTAAGATCCAGCGGGGTGCCTGTACAAACTGTGCAGCGTGTAACGCTACCTGTAAGTTCATTTTTGAGTTAATTTTTGTTTCCGATAAATAGCAGAAACTAATGCTTCACAGTTCACATTGGATGTGCATGGAAGGCCAAATATAAGTTCGGGTTTGATATCCAGCCCGTCAAAAGTACTCGGCGCGATGTGGTATCGGTTGTGAGCCTTGGCGACGAGACAGGGGTCATGACGCCGATGATCTGGTGTCCACTGCATGACCTCAAAAAGTTTTCAATTCATGACATCACCGAGTCTGCACCGGAAGAGGACGACGGCGGGGTGGATTCTCGGTCCGCATCCACTTTGGCGCTGACTGCCGTGGCTGCCAACCGTATTGCTCGCACTGCACCGGCAACAGCCATCAACCTGTATTCTCAAACATACAAGCAGGCAGATCTGTCCCTGACTGGAACCGTTCGACGGGCGCAGCAAATCATGGCGGCAACCAAGTATGGCATGCGGGGAGATGTTGATTCTGGGACCGTGTACAGCAAGCGTCTCCCCGTGGCAGGCTCGTAAGTTGTCCAAACTGTAAGATCATATATAGTAGGAATTTATCTGTATAATTAATATAACAAGCCATGGATGCCACGAAAACTTGCTCGGTTACGTAAGATATCTCGTCATACCGAGCCGCGTGCGGTTTAGCTCCGTTATGCCCAAAGTAGGTGGAGATGCGAGGATCGTCATCCGCGTCGAACAACAGCAACTCAGGGCCGGTCCGGATAATTTATCCATGTCAATTGCTACCACGATATATCCGGCAGTCGGAGCGGTAGTTGCCAGAACCTAGAGAAGCGTCAGCTTCGCTCGTTTTCAGGCATGAACTCGGCATGTCATCGCGACGAAAGTAGCAGATCCCTCAGTGTATTATTTAGATTAGATGAAGCGCGAAGAGGAGAAGCGCGACGATTGGCGGCATATCATGGCAAACAGGCCAGCGCCGTAAGCGTGATTTGACCATTGAGAAGATGCCGAGGCAGACTGCATCTCGGTAGTAGTTTTGCTATTGCAACGAGCGGAGAGGAGAGGAGAGGAGAGGAACTGGGATCCTGATTGGCGTGGCATTGGCGGATGACCAACGATATGTATATAACTCCACCACCCGTTGATTGGCTTGAAGTTACTGACCAGACGTCTTGTGAATCTAAAGACAGAGCAACTATCTCAGACAGTCAATCAGCAATGATTACAAATTGGGCAGTCGTGGCCGTGGTCGCAGTAGCAGCATACTACCTGGTCTACTGGGCCCGGCTGTGGATAACAGAGCGGGAATACTCCCGGAAGTACGGTACCAGGCCGCCTCGCTGGCTTCCTGGCGACGTTTTTGGGCTCAAAAACTTCATCACGCTCAAAAACGCAATCAAGGCCGATACTCAGATCGATGTTATGCACGAGTTCTCGGTACGCAACGGGCCCACGTTTCGGTCGCGGATCCTTGGCACCACCGTGATTCAAACCAACGAACCGGAAAATATCAAGACGATTCTGGCGACCAAGTTCCAAGACTATGCACTTGGTGTCCGGTACTGGGCGTTCGTGCCGTTACTTGGCGACGGCATCTTCACGCTCGACGGTAAAGGCTGGCAGCATTCGCGAGCGATGTTGAAGCCCCAGTTCAGCCGAGACCAGGTCTCGGACGTGGAGATGATTGAACGACATGTGCAGGCATTGGTAGGGTGCTTACCAGGAATCACATCTGATACGATCGAGATCCAGGAGCTGTTCTACAGATTGACGCTCGACTCGGCTACGGAGTTTCTTGTCGGAGAATCGGTCGAGTCGTTGAGGGTGTTGGGTCGTGACGGGGCAGAGTACAGATCGGACGTTACAGACGATGACCAAGAGTTTGCGGCTATAGTTTCTGACAGAGGCAAGACCGGGTTTGCGTATGCGTTTGACAGGGCACAACATGTGCTGGCGCAACGTGTGCTGGCACAAAACTTTTACTGGCTGGTTGATGGTCGCGAGTTCCGCAAGAACGCGAAGATTTGCCATGCATTTGTTGACTACTATGTGGACAAGGCGTTGACCGCCAAGGCGTCCGGCCAAAAGCTACATGCTGGCCGGTACGTGTTTCTGGACGCGTTGTGCGAAGCAACCGAAGACCGTCGAGTACTTCGCGACCAGCTGCTGAACATTCTACTCGCCGGCCGGGATACCACTGCTGGCATGCTTAGTTGGATATTCTATCTACTGGCACGGCATCCCAAGGTGTTGCAGACTTTGCGACAAGAGATTCTGGCAACGTTTGGCTCGACGCTAAATGAGCACGGGAAGACTGAGATCAAGTTTGAAACGCTCAAAAACGCAAAGTATCTTCGCGCAGTCTTGACCGAGGTTCTGCGTTTGTTCCCATCCGTTCCTCTAAATTTCAGAGAAGCTGTACGGGACACCGTGCTTCCGACTGGAGGGGGTCCTGATGGGCACTCGCCAGTTTTCGTCCCCAAAGGCATGAAAGTGAACTATTCCGTGTTCAGTATGCACCATAGCACGGAAATATACGGTCTGGACGCTGAAGAGTTTAGGCCTGAACGCTGGCTTGATCCCGGAGTTCATCGCACATGGGATTACTTGCCGTTCAACGGCGGGCCGCGTATCTGCTTGGGTCAGCAGTACGCTTTGACCGAGGCAGGATACGTAACGGTGCGATTGTTGCAAATGTTTGACACAGTTGAAAACGCGGACTTGGATGAGCCTGGAGATGCGCCTCACAAGCACTCATTGCTGACCATGTCGAGTGCAAGGGGCGTGCACATCCGTTTGTCTAACTCCAAGCAGTTGGCGCGAAACTGAGGTTTTTTTTTTGAGATTAACGAACATGTTTATTAGGTTATCTATCAGTGTGAATAAATCATTATCGTAAATCGTTACTTCTGATAACATTATAAACTTATTCTTCCTCCTCCTTAAAGTGCCGACGCTTTCGAGGTATATGCCGGTATGACATGTTGTCAATAGTCTGCTCCAAAATCAGTTCGATCTCATCCTCGTCGAGATCGGAAATGCATGAATCAAAGCTACCCTCAAATACCGGCGAAAGCGGGTGATGAAGCGGACTGTGCATCCACTGCAATGCGTTTTTGTAAGGGTAGTGAGCCATCATCATCGACGTTTCGACGGAGATGTTTTCGCAGTACTTGTCGAGATCCAAGTCATTAGGATCGTACCCAAACGGATTCTCAATTTCAAGTCCGATCTCGGCTAGGCCGAGGATAACGTAGCCGGCGATTATGGTGGCAGGGATGGCAACCCACTCGAGGGACTCGACCAGCTGGAATGGTAGCAACAGTACAAAAATCCACGCTAGTTGATTTACCAAAATATTATATCCCAGCGGTAACGGTGTGCGCAAGATACGTTCGGTGCCGGTCAAGATCTCCGTCAGTTGTTTGGTTTCGCCCGCGAAGAACGCAATTTCTGACACCGCGACCGTCTTGTCATGATGATGGAGATTCCGAGTGTAGTAGGACAGGTAGTATATAATTTCCAGAGGCAGGTTTCCATGGATGATGGTCGCGCGAGAGATTCGATCGTCTCGGTCTGCGAGGTACTCCTCCAAGTTCGCGTCTCGGCCTCGCCATGCCTGGAACCGGTCTGCGAAGCCGAACGACTGAGCCCTGGCAGACATGTTGGTGATTATCCGCGACAACGGCAGCCCGGATGGTCTACCTGATGGACCGAGAATTTCCTCGGCGGTGGCCAGCCGGTTGAGCTCGTGCTGGCGAGATTCTGCCAGAAGCGTGTCACGCTGACTTTGAAGCTCTTCGAGTTCGGTGCGCTTGCGGGCGTAGGTCGGAAGGTACTCTACGATCGGCTTCAGATCAGGATACTCGATGCCCATTTCTTCCCGGAGATGATGCTTAAGCGCAATCGCGAAGCCAACCAGCAGCTTCAGGATGGCGGTCTTGATGATGATATCCTCTTTTTCATGGCCCTCCCGGACGGGGATTTGGATCCATGTGTACCGAGCCAAATCGCGACAGATGGACTGTAGCTGGGCCCAATAGGACCGGCCCTCCTTGTATCGTTCGTAGGCAGTGTTGACACGGAACGACAGCGACAGCGAGGTCACGAAACCGAGCACGGTGATGAGAATGCTCGACACGCCGAGATTGCACTTCAGCTTCGACACTGTCACGATCAGAACTGCCCACGACGTGACGAGAAGCATTTGAGGGATCAAGTTCCAGACAATCGACCCTCGCAACCGCAGAGAGTAGGGGATCTTGGAGCTGGCATAGGGATCGTCAGTCGCCTTCGCGTTCAGGAACTGGTTGATTTCAGAGTCAAGCAGCAGCCTTTTAATCTTTTTGGCCGACGCTGCCGTGGTTTGACGCGAGCTGTCTGGTCTGGGATTTGCAGATGGGGCCCTGCTGGTGGCCCTGCTGGTGGCAGTCGTGCTCGGGTCTTGGTCAACCCTTGCGGACGGCATTAGGTATCAGACTGATGATTTGATGTGAATGTTGTGTAGTGAATAGCGCGCAGTCAGACCATGATCCAAACGAGCGTCCAATTAGCACGAGCCCAGTGTGTTGGTTCAGGCTCGAGGCTCTTCTATGACATCAAATGTCGCAAGACCAACGTTTGACGTGCCGCCTGTTTGTTTCGAGATGCACGATGGCTTCAGCTGATGAAGCGGCTAAGCGCCTCTAGGGGTGCTTCGCCTTCTACCTCTGCACTACTATTTTTGGTGATGGCAGGGTCCAGCTTAGTAACATATTATGTCATACATTGTGGGTCTCCCGGTCAGCCGGCCGTCCTGCTCATCAGTGTTCGGCCATCTCTCGCGATATTCCGGTAAAATTAGTGAGCGTAGGATCTTTACCAGGACTTCCATATACACCACAAAAGACTGGGAATTTTGGGCGCCAGAGTTCCGGTACGTAACTTATGCTCACCATCTCTGACCACCAGACACTCGACGGACAGCAAACGGAAACGTCAGGCTGGATCCGTACACAAATCTACGTGCAAACGTACAGAGCTACATCTTCAACACAAGCCTTCAAACGTGCGCCTGTTGGCTCTCTTTAACTCTCGTTCACGATTTGGAATTCCGACCATAGATCATGATTAACTTGAGAGCATTCATCTCCGAGCTGAAACAAATCTAAGAGCCTCGGGAACTGCGGCTTGTAAAGTTTTTCCGCCATCACGTAATCAGTTCTCAAAAAGCCTGGCCGTGGTCGAACAAGACAATCGACTGGAATACTTGGATCTTAGCCTATAGCTAAGAAATCCGTGGGACAACATGATTGAAGTGGATAGCAGTGTTTGCTTAGTTACAACATGCGTCTCTGGGCATCTCATGCTGCGAGGAAGATCCCATTCACGTCACAGATTCGCAATAGACACCGGTCGATGCGTGATTTCCGGCGAGTTTCTTTTTTTTTGCATGCCATAGATATTCACTGTCCGACGATGCAGTAACGGGACGGTGTTACCGGTCAGCGCAATGCCGTCACTGCCGTTTGTTTGCTGCCGAAACCAGGAGATTTTCCTCATCACCCGGTCATTACTAATCCCCGACAGGCGCCGCACGTCTTGAACAAACATCAGGCAAAGGCCGTCGGGGCCTCCTGCAAGATAAGCTCCCCCCCCCCCCCCCCCCCCGGCCGGCTGTCAAGATGCAGTAGTCAATTGTGGACAGCAAATTAAAATTTATAAAGCAGATTTTCAGTGATAAAAAGCTGCTTATGCTACCAGACCTGTCAGCACAAGGGTCCTCTCGGCGAATGTGATGCGGGTGCGCGACTGTAGTAGTAACCTTAACGTAATCGTGTGGGCTTCGCGACGGCGGCCTGTTCGGCTTAAATAAGACCGGTCTGCCCGTCCCTGGTTCCAAATCCTCGTTGTACTTCACCTTCTGTACTCTCGTTTCTCCCAGTCTTACCATCACCGCTGCACCATGACCGTCGAGACCAAAGCGTTGCTCCAGCCTATCAAGGTCGGCAACATGGAGCTCAAGCACCGGATTGCGCTGGCTCCGTTAACCCGCTACCGCAACGACGACGACGGCTCGCCAAACGAGGCGCTGGCACCGGAGTACTATGCCGAGCGTGCGCTTGTTCCCGGAACGCTGCTGATTGCTGAAGCAACCGATGCGTCGCTTGCTGCCGGCGCGTACGAGAATGCGCCTGGCATCTACACCCCGGAGCACGTCGCGGCATGGAAGAAGGTCACCGACGCCGTCCATGCCAAGGGCTCGTTCATTTTCGACCAGGTCTGGGCTCTCGGTCGCACTAACGACGACTCTCAGACTTCCAGGAACCCGGTAATCAAGGCTCCGTCGGCAGTTCCTGCCACAGAGGGCGGCCCTGTACCGATTGAGCTGACCATCGACGAGATCAAACAGCTCGAGGACGAGTACGTGCACTCCGCCAAGTGCGCCATTGAGGCCGGCTTTGATGGTGTTGAGCTGCACGGTGCCCACGGATACCTGATTGACCAGTTCAACCAGACCACGTCCAACCACCGCACCGACGAATACGGCGGCTCGCTCGAGAACCGCACCCGGTTCATGTTCAACATCCTGTCCAGAATCGTCAACGAGATTGGCGCCGAGAAAGTCGCCATTCGATTATCGCCGTTCAACTACATCCAGGGCATGCGCATGTCTGACGAAAACATGTACCACGACTTCTCGTATATCCTCACCAAGTTTCAGGAAGAGTATCCCAACATGGCTTACGTGCACCTGGTAGAGCCCCGGGTGAACGGCTACATCGACCGCCCGGCCGAGGCTGGCGAGTCCTCGGACGTGTTCTACAAGATCTGGAAGGGCCCGTTCATCACCGCTGGTGGCTTCACTCCCGAGACGGCGTACGCGTTTGCCGAGAGCCACCCCAATACTTTGGTCGCTTTTGGACGGTACTTCATCTCGAACCCTGATTTGGTGGCCAAAATTATGGAAGGCATTCCCTTGGTCAAGTATGACCGTGACAGCTTTTACATCAAAAAGTCCGCCAAAGGCTACCTTGGCTATCCCTACGCGCCAGAGCTCAAGGGCAAGTACTATTAGACAGTGTGATATTACAGTTATATAGATAGATACATTACTTTGTGTTGCTTTTTGTTTTGTGCGTGAAGTTGCCATTTCTACTTGGCAAAATGGACATCGAAATTAAGCCATTTGCGACTAAGCACCTCCGGCACTGTCAATCCCGGCGTGCCGTACGTAAATGGCGCAAAGAATGCAAACACGGCGTACAATCCACCGATAATCAATAGCGACACAATCCATGCCGGCATGTTGCTAGGAGCCAGCACTACCGATCCAAACAGCTTCCTGCTTGTTTCTGTCTCTTTCTTGTCGCTGACTGCCGGGAAAGTGACCGGGTACGCACCAGGAGATCCGTAGAAGAAATCAAGCAAGGCACCGGTGGCCAGACAAGCACACAGATGCGCCGGAAGGTAGTGGTGCAGAAACAGCTGTCGGCCCATCACGTAAAACGGTAAATAATGCGACAGCCAGGCAATGTAAAAGAATCCCGCCGAGTTGTAAAGTCTATTCCGAACGTTCTCTGCCAACACGAAGCAGCGTCGGCGCCGAGTGAGCTGGTCGGCTACCAGCACTCCTGCCAGGACCGCCAGAGAGCAGGTCGTAAACCACCATCCCAGCGGGTTTCCAATGAAGTAGATCTGTTGACGGGTGTTGTTGTCAGTCCAGAACGACACTCCGCGCAGCATGAACGGCCACTCCGGCGGGAACGACGAGTAGGGGTGTGACGCCGTCAGGGCGTTGTTGTGCCGAAACATGGCAATCTGCAGTTCAAGATACTTTTTAAAAAAGGGAAGTTTCTTAACCTGTTTTGGTTTGGCTTGGTTTCGTTCGTCATCCTCGGGCATGTCCACGATTGATTCGGCAAACCACGTGTTTGAAGTCTGGATCAGGTTCTTGTTGCCGTTGATCTCCTGCTGCTTGAACCCCCATTCCGGCAACGGCTTGTCGTGGGTCCACATGGCTACTTTGCTGGGGAAATGCACCAGCTTGAACAATCCGGCGTGGGTCCTGAACGGCTCCTTTTTGTTGTTGTTCAGACGAATCTCGAACAAGGTGTCGTTATGCCGCGGCCCGTCAGCGTCTTCCTTCTTGACGGTGGTAAACTCCTGGTTGGTAGGATAGAACGGTGAGGCAACGTCGTGCGACAGCAGGTACGAATCGGTTCCAATATGGTAAAACTGAACCACGTCGCCACCGCGAACCTCGTGACCAAATTTGTCCTCGTCTGGGAATGCAACGGCAGGGAGAATCACCCAGTTGTTGTTGTCGTCTGCAAACGGGTATCCGGTGACTTGCTGACCTTGAGACGATACTCTGCCGTCTTCGTACCGGAGCGGGTACCGTTCAAAATGCGAGTGCAGATACGCTTTAGTATCACGATGAACAAATGTCACGGTGTCATAGTAGTTGATTTGCTTCGCAAGCGAGCCAAGCGGGCTGTCTCCAAGGGTTTCTTGAAATTCAGGAGTCATGAATTCATCACCAGGTCCAGATTTGGTCAACACCATGAAATGTACCTGAAACCAAAACAAAAAACACAGGAACGGCATAATGATCAGAGCCCAGAATCGTGCAGCAAAGTGATACCCGAATTGAGTCTATCCGGTTAGCGCATGCACTCGATCTTTCTCTTTCTCTCTCCCCGACGACTTACCAAAGTCAAACCAGTCTTGAAATCAAGCAGCTTCCACAGATCAAGAACAACCGCGGATCCAATAGTAATAAAAGTAAACACACCAACGTACTTGGTCGAGATGGTACAGCTGAGGGCGAATCCGGTCAAACTAAGCCATTTCCACCAATAGTAGCTGAACGGGAAGTTGCGATAGCGCATGAACTTGACGTACGAATAAAGAGCACAAGCCATGGAGAAAATCAGGGTCGAGTCAAGCAAAATCAGTCTCGTCTGGGCCACATGCGCATTATCAAGCAGAACAAGGGCAGTGGCCACGCAGGTCGCCGCAAGCGAGTAGCCGGAGTTCTTCATGGTCAAAAACACGATAGGCACCGTCAACGACGACAGCAAAGCCGGCAGAGCACGGTACGCCAAATACGGCACCTTGTTCGACATGTATCCATCGCCAATGTTCTCAAACAGAAAAGCACCATCGTATCCCACCAGCCAGCCGACAAACGCGTAGAGGAGCTTGCCGAATGGTGGGTGCACGTCGAAGAAGTAGGTCCGCTGCAGATAGTATGACGCGAACTTGCCGAAGTGGACCTCGTCGAACACAACCTGATCCGGATGATGCAGCACATAAAATCTGGTCACAAACGCCGCCAGGGTCGACACCAGGCACATGTACGTGAACCTACGGGATTCACGACGGGCCGCGTCTGGCGACGGGGTTGGCAGTGTCAGATTTCCCGGCTCGGAGATGTCATCAACGAAGGGGGATCCGCTGACTTTTGGACCCGCGGCCGGCTCAGTTCCTGAATCGTTTGCCGGAGGCTGCGCAGCTGCGCTTTTTTCTGACGTTGCTGGCGATGCTGGTGTCGTGGCCTGTTTCTTACGCGTACCTGCTGCCATGCTTCGTGCCGTTTTTTACTCAAATCCTCTCCCTGGTATGCGCGAGATTTTGTCGTTCGATCTGGGTGCACAATTCAACTGGTGGTGATTCCGAGCGGGTCACTATCGGGATCAATCGCTGATTTGTTCGTAGTCTGCGTGACAGCCTGGTGCTTCTGTTCCGGCCAGATCGATTCATTCGACGTGTTCAACTTTCGGTTCTATTCTCGGGGGAGGCCAGGAGAGAGACAGACAGACAGAGAGAGAGAGCGCGTATCGGAAAGTCCCAGGGGGGCCGGGCCGAGGGGTTTGTTCTCGCCGGCGCGGCTTGAAATTTGTGAACGCCGGATACGACAAGAAGTGAAACTGATCATGAACGTGTGAAATGCTCGGTAGAGCGAGTTTCAGGGCAAAATGGCAGATCGAATGGACGTTGATTCAGGTGGAGGCGGAGGCGATGGCGTGTACCTTGAGGATCTGGTGGAGGACACAAACTATCAGCTGGCGGGAACGTCCATGTCTGCTCAGAACTACCTGGACGACCTGGCGCGACGGCGGCGGGCCAAAGCGATTGCAGTGCCGACAGATGATGTCCAGGTGCGGGAACGGCTGCGTCAGCTGGGTGAACCGATTACACTGTTTGGCGAAGATAAGGCCGATCGCAGAGACCGGTTGCGAGACGTGCTGGCGTCGTTTGAGGACGAGGATATCGAGATCATGGATCAGGACGGTGCCGAGGATCAGGACATGAACGAGGAAGCCGACGATGAAGACGAGTTCTACACTCCCGGTGGAGATGAACTGCTGGAGGCACGGCGGAGCATTGCTCGGTACTCGCTGGCAAAGGCTCGAGTGTTGCGGAACCAGCAACGAGAAGATGCAAAGTACCCGCTGCCAAAGCTGGTAAAGCAGTCCCGGCAGTTGGCAGAGTATTTAAAAACATACGAGCAGTTTGGGATGCAGTATGTTGCCAACCGGGCGGTGTCAGCTGTACGGTTCTCGCCGGACTCGTCGCGCATTGCTGCCGGATCGTGGTCGGGCTCGATCAAATTGGTTGCCGCGCCGTCGCTCGAAGACCCGCACGAGGGGGTGTCTTCGTTAAACGGGCACACCGACAAAGTTGGCGGACTGGCGTGGCTACCACACGCATCATCACCGTCTTCGGCCAACTTGATATCCGGAGCTGGTGATGGCACGGTCCGGATATGGTCTAGCACAAGCAGCTCGGCGCTGGCCACGCTGCAGGGACACCAAGGCAGGGTGTGCCGAGTGGCGGTGCATCCGTCGTCACGGTATGCGGCCTCAGCGTCGTTTGACTACACCTGGCGATTATGGGATTTGGAGTACTGTCGTGAGCTGATGATGCAGGAAGGACACGCCAAGGAGGTGTACGCGGTCGGGTTCCAGGAAACCGGCGCGCTGGTAGTGTCCGGTGGACTGGATGGGTTTGGTCGGGTGTGGGATTTGCGCACCGGCAAGTCGATCATGGTGCTGGATGGCCACAGCCGAGAGGTCTACGCGGCGGAGTTTGCCCCCAACGGATACCAGATTGCGACCGGTTCCGGCGATGCCACCATCAAGATTTGGGATCTGCGGAAGGTCAGAATCTCGAGCACGATCCCGGCCCATAAGAATCTTGTTTCGGATTTGCGGTTCTACGCCGGCACCGATGGCATTCCGGGCATCTCCGCCGCCGCAACCGATCAGCACGTGCCGACGCTGGCAGGCTCGTACCTTGTCTCGTCATCGCACGACGGAGTGGTGAACGTGTGGAAGTCAGACACATGGGCGCTACTGGCATCGCTGAAGAACCATCCGGGAAAAGCCATGAGCGTGGACGTAGCAGCCAACGGCAAGTTTATAGTTAGCGGTGGTTGGGACCGGACGGTGAGACTGTCCATGTCGGATACTGTCGCATACTAAAACGAAAAGACAAAAAATGAAAAAACCAGGGCTAAGCATTTATGATGTGATGTTGTAATATAGTAAAAAAAATTTTCGCAGAAGTTATCCTATTTTACTGAATAAGTGTAGTCTCGATGTATTTCCTAGCGTCGTTAGCTTCCCGAGTTCCAGTTCGGCTCATGTTCATGTTCATGTTGATGGTCCATCGAAAACACATACGCAAAGTCAAAGTTTGGATCAGACAAATCCAGAGCAGTGCCCTCGGTCGCAGCAGGCTTGGGATGCAGTTTGGCGTACTCGGCCTTGGCCTTGGCAATCAACGCTTCCTTGTGGGCCCATTCAGCAGCAGCGTGCTTCCTGGCCACTTCTGCCGACAGCGAGAAGCTGTGGACGGCGCCGTAGACGACACCGGCAGCAAGGGCTGTCCAGCGGAAGACCTGGCACGTTAGCAAACAGTGTTTGGCAGTAGTAAGGAGCATTCAGCAAACAGTTCAAGTCGGATTCAGCTGGTTTTTTTTTTTTTTTTTTCGGCCAATTGGCGCCGACCAACAGTCGAGAAGCAGCCAGGTCCGGTGCGATTGCCGGGACCGCAACAAACGAACCGGGGATCCTTGAACACCGCAGCCGGACACCGGCGGGTCAGCTGACGTCACAATCAGCGAGCAAACTCACGTTAATTGTAGAAGAAGGAATGACTTTGGACATTGTTGACAAGCTATCCTCGATAGATCTTCCAATCTGGTCGTATGGGGGTCTCTCTCTCTCTATTCGCGACTGTGCTACGAGGTTTTCGGAATCAACGAAAAAAAAAATGGCTGTCGCGATCAGGGTGCGACCCTAACCTCTTTCTATGACAACTGCACAGAGCCGGAGCCTGATTGAAGAAATAACCGGACACAAATTGGTAGATATATACAGTAGAAAACAAATAACCTATGTACAAAAAAGAAAAAAAAAAAAGGGTATTACATTATCCACTGCTCAGCTAGGGAGTACATGGCATCATAACGCTTCAGCAGCCAGGCTGCAGCGCTGGGCTGCTTGTCGAGCATGCGCAGACTGACGATGCCAGCGAGCGCCACCCCGGCAGCGCACGTCTGGATCAAGCGACGGCTCACGCCGCGGGCGCTAACATGCAGCCATTTGGCGAGGCCGTTGCTGATGTGGTACGCGCCTGTGGTCAGCATGCCAGCGTAGACGGCATACGACAGGAGCCGGTGCCGGGCGAATCCGCGGGCGATGTACGCCAACGTCACCGACGACGAGTCTCCGTCGACCAGCAGCGGCACCAGACGCGCAAGCGCAGCATGAGCAAACACAAATGGTGCCAGCAGGTAGCCGGAAAACGCAATACGGGACATCTTCAGGCGTTTGGAGTACCACCGCCGGTCGAGAAGCATCCGGTGGGCTCGCAGCACTACGCCGGATGCGACATGCACGGCAAGAGGCGCGCCGACGAGAGCCAGCTCGAGGCCCGGTGCCTGGTACACGGCCCGTCCCAGAAGCAACATGCTGTCGGCAGCAGGCACGCCCAGCAGCGACGGTGCGACACAGACCGTGGTGACATGCAAGCCCAGGAACGACGCGAACGTGAGCGCCGAGTACTTGTGCACCTTGTAGAGGTAAAACCGCCACAGCGGGATCCCGACGTTCTTCGGCAGTCCTACCGGTTTGGGTTTGTATTCATCAGTGTCTGTGACAGTGTCGTTACCGTCACTAGCGCTGGCGGCGGTCGAGTGTAGAGGACCCACGTCGGCATTGATTGGCTCTGGCGGCACCACCGTGAGCTCGTCAGTGCCGGGAAGTGGAGCATGTGGATGTGGATGCGGATGTGAATGTCGAGGCATGGCCGGATCTGGTGTGATCTGCTATCGTGCGCTCATTATCGTCTGTGAAGCCTGCTGCACAGGCATCAGATTGCAGTGGAGATGGATCATCCCCCGGGGTCAGTAAAAGTCGCCATGCCGAAGTGTTGAGGGTTGCCGGCCGGTGGGGGGGTTGACGGTGGGTAATCGCGGGCGACTTGATTGGCCATGAGCTGCTCAGGTTGAGGCCATAAACACCGCACAAGATGCTACAAGACTTCCGTCGGCAAACACTAACGCACTACCCGCCATGAGTGCATTGTCGAAGCCAATTGCTTCTTGATCACGGCCGCTGTCGCATGCTTCTAGCCTGCCAGCATCTCTCAGGGCAGGGGCCAACCCCCACCCCCCCCCCGGGGGGGTTATCGGCACGTGACCAATCACCCGGCAACCAAGCGACACGTGACTCGATTGTTGCCGCCAACCGGCAGAAACGCCCTGCAAAACCCCAGCTCGCCAGGCATCAAGATCGACAGGACCCAGGAGTGATTCAGACGCGTGTGGTATGATCTGTGCCAAACGTAATGCTGGCTGATGCTGGCTGGCTGGCCGACTTGCTGCCAACGCCGGAACAGATCACGTGCAAAATCGCGCCACTTGAGGGGCTTGTGTGCAGTCGGCAGTTCCAGACCCGGACCCTAGGCGGTTTGGCCGCCAGTGGCACGACGACGACTTTTGGACGGAACAATCAGATCCCGTCGGGCAAGCTGGAGAATTCACGAACTGATACGACCGAGCCCAGTCAAACCGACGAACAACGAACCAACGACAGCAGAGATGGCGTCACGATTTGGCAAGAAACAGGCTGAAGATACAGCGTCGACCAGCGGAGCGTCGACTGCGGCCGACGAAAGCTCGCTGCTGTCGTCAGGCATGCCTGACCTGCTCCGCCAGCCTGGCAACGACTACGGCTTCCCGCTGATTATCAAGTACGAGCGGCCGGGGACGCTGCTGGCGAACATGACCAACACGATGCTCGAGAACAAGGGACCCGTGGCCCGCGACCATCTTGCCAACGAGCGCAACTTCCTCGCGTGGGTCCGCACGTCGATCTCGTTCGCGACCATCGGCCTGGCGATTGTCGCCGCGTTCAGAGGATATGGTGACGGTGTGGTTATTGCCGGCAAGATTGTTGGAGGTGAGTAGCACCCTGCGGTATGCTTTGTGTATATGGTCCTGGTTCTGACAGCAGCGCTCATGATTGTCGGTGCGATTGCGATGGTCGTCATCGGCGCCTACCGATACTACATCACCGCCATCTGGCTGCAGCGTGGGAAGTATCCGGTGACGAGAGGAGCCATTTTCAATTTGACCATCTATCTTTGTGTCGTAAGTTTTCTGAGACGCTTCTGATGATCTTCCCCCCGATGTGCCGTGCTAACCAAAGCTCATCTCGCTGGCGTTTATTCTCATTCTCGTCAACACTACTCGGTCAGCGTAGTCGCGGTAGACGGTCTTATACTAACTTGCCATAATACTTCTTTTCAAAAGCGTTAATGTCATTTACTGCGGAGTTGTTATGCGGCTTCAAGGTGATCTTTTTTTTATTTTGATTCTTTTTTTTTTTTGGTTTGCCCGTTGTTACTTCTACTTCTTATATACTAATAATTATCTACACATAAACATGCGTTAACCCGACAGATTGCGCTGATAAGTGTTGACGAGACTCTTTCTCGTGTTTGACGCTAATTGGAGATGGGCACGGTTCTCAAGACCGGTCTTGTGGATCTGGTCCCGTCGAGCAGCGCCCTTGCCTGACAGTGCGTTCCGGTACGTGTTGACCAGCGCCTCGCCAAGTCTGACCGAGAAGTCAGGTGAAGGCCGTTTGTTGGAGTCGTCAATGATCCACAGCAACGCCCGCCGCTGTCGTTGGCGTGCGGTCAGTGCCACCGGGACCGGCAAACGCTTGGCTCCTCGAACAATGGTGTTGATTTTCAGCAACGGCTCAGTCTCGGCAACCGCTTTGTGCAGCACCGTGAGTGGCTCCAGTCCCAGGCGCATGCGCACGACCGCAAACGCCTGGTTGAGCTGTCGCCTGGCCTTGAGCTTCTTGCCGTCGCGCATGATCAGATTTACAAAGAACTCCGACAGCGCATCTGGCCGGGCCGGCGGCGGGAAATCGTGGGAAATGTTTGCCGCTTTGGCCTGCATCAGTTCCGGCTTGTCCGGCGTGACCGTAAGTCGCTGCTTGAGAGCTTCGCGTCGGACCTGTAATGCCTCCTTGACGGGAGACAAGATCGACCGAGCATTATACTTGTCCATGTACTCCTCCAGTGGCAGCCCTGACAGCCGAAGACGGATTAAGTGGTGAGCAAGCAGCGCTCTTGCCTTGTCGTCGTCGTTGATGTCGACGGGCTTGTCGCTTGTCGCGGTCTCGCTAGCCTCTCGTTCTAGAATCTCCGATACAGGCGTGCCTTGTTCAAGCTCGGGCAAATCTGGACTATCTTCAATCGAGATCTTCTGCACCTGCTCTCTGACCAGCTCCTCGGCGGCGGCGTCTTCTTGCTGCTCCAGCTCCGCGTTTTTAATTTGCTCTTGCTCTAGCTCTCGTCGAACCGCCTCGGGAATGTTGTCAAGCTTCTCCCGCTTAAATATCTCAGACACAGGTGTGCCCTGCTGTGTCTCTGGGCTTTCACTTTCTTTCACAAGTGGCGGTCTGTCCGTATTCTTTGTGTCGTCTTTGTTGTGAACCACCCGCGATGTGAACAGGCTTCGGCTTCGTCGCTCGCCGCCGCCCACGACGACAGCTTGTTGCCTAGTGATTGCGGCATTGGCTGCTCGCAGATGCCTGGATATTGCCAATCTCAGCATCTTTAATTGCCCTGATACCTGAAGAGTGCCAATGTGCAACTTGCATTTTGTCGCTTCTCAGCTGGGTCGACAAATTTCTGCACCCAACTTTGCCGTCGGTCGCCCTGACCCTAGGGGGAAGGGAGAGAGAGCAATGCTTATTGGTAAGGTACACCCGCTGTCGCTGTGCTCTCCCAGACCTCGACAGAACGACATAGAAAAGTTGATGATTTGCATCAGTAAGTTTGGTTACGTACGGTGGTAGGAAACTGGAGGCAGTCTTGCTAAATACAGAATGCACAACTTTACCGGAAGCTATCGTCAGGGCCGGAACGTGAGCCTGTCGGGCTCGTCGTCATCATATCGCCATTCCAGCGCCAGGTCAGTGCTGCAAGATGCCCAGGCAGCTCGAGCAGCCCGAGAACTGGTTCGCAAGCGTGAGCTGGCGGCGATAAAGGTCCAGGCATTTGTCAGAAGTGCCTGGGATATGCGTCGTGCCCGGGATCACATGCGAAGGCTGTGGATCGCATCAGGCGACAGCCTGCCGGATATCCGGTCGTTCGTGTTCTTCTTTAGTTGCAGGAGTCGGTCGGACATGCAGCTGATACCTGAACTTGAGCGGCGGATACAGCTGAACCCAGCGGCGGGGATAGATGCCGTGCAAGGGCCCAAACTGGCCAGAGTGCTGTTGAGTGTGCTGCCGGCTGTGGATGACGTTCAAGTCAGAGCCAGCACGTTGAGACTGCTCTTGGCGGTTCATGGCTACGTTCCATTGCCGGAGGTTTTGAGTATATACGCCAAGTGCGCCTCGCCGGAGATTGTTCCTAATGTGGCCGACGTCGTGCCCGAGGACGGGTGCGAGGTGTTCACGACCGTGTTTCTGTCCACGCCGCGGTTGGTGGACAAGCTGGGGTCCCAAGGCTTCAGACGGATCATGCGCTTGTATACCGTGCGTCAAATGTGTGCCGCCATCTGCGACCATCCAGACGAGCGGTTTGCCGTGCACGCCGGTGTGTACGTGTGGGCCAGCATCGAACGCGATGACGAGTATGAAGCGGCAATGGAGGCCATGGGGCGGACGTTGTTGCACATGGACAGACGAGACCGAGCTGAGCTGCAGGAAGCAATCAAAGACACAAATCCCAGCGACGACACTGTAATCACGATTAAAAGCATGGCCACTCGGCAGACGTTAGATAAGCTGGTCAGACTCAACACGCCGTCACTATGCACATTTTTAACGGGCCTGGCCCGGGTCAGTGTCGACACAAAGTACTACATCTACACCATATCGGATCGTGTGATTCGCCTGTATCTAGACCTGGTCGTGCACGGGACCGTGTACGCGGCGGTGGTCATGGGCCAAGAACCTACCGCATGTCCGATCTGGTGCGACGACAGTTTACGGCAGGAATGGGCGGTGCTGGCGTTTTTCCTGGAAATGTGTTGGCACTGGATGGCGGTCACCGACGATGACGAGTTTGCTGACGACCAGTATGGGTTCACGCCATCTGACGTGCACACGGTCACGGTGTTTGTGCGGGAGCTGGCGGTAGCGACGATTGTCAACATGGATCCCCACGTGGTGCCGATCCGGCCCGGGTTCAAGGTGTGCAAGATTGGCAAAGGCGGTGATAATCAGGTGGTGCGGCAGGACAACATGAAGATTGATGACGTCAAAAAATGGGCGGTGGCGGTGTTCAGACAGCTGTATCTGCGGTCGTGTCGACGGCCGGCGATTGTCGGCGACGATCTGGAGCTGTTTTTGTGCCGGGCGCTTGACCACGACAGTATCGGATCTGGGGCGGTTGTGGATGAAGACATGATTGTTGTCAACGAAGATATTGAAGACTCGAATGAAGGAGCTGCGACGGCGACAGCAATGGTTTTGATCAACCCGGTACTGGAGATTCTGCAGAAAGTACCGTTTGTGCTGCCGTTTGCGTCGCGGATTGCTATTTTCGAGCGGTCGGTTGAGCACGACCGGCAGAAGCTCGGGCTTGAACGTGACTACGAGCTGCGGTTCCGAACCCATCATGCGAGGATTCGCCGGGACCACATGCTTGAGGACGCGTTTCAGCAGTTGAATGGGTTAGGCGGCCAGCTTAAGAGTCTGGTGGGAATTACGTTTATTGACGCTCATGGCGAGCCGGAAGCTGGCATCGACGGCGGCGGGATCACGAAAGAGTTTGTGGTCGGCGTGTGCCAGCAAGGGTTTGACCCGGACGAAGGGCTGTTTACGGAGAACGATGAGCATGAGGTGATGCCTAATGCTGGAGCCACCAGTGCCGAGCAGCTTGCGATGGCGGAGTTTCTGGGCCGGGTGGTCGGCATGGCTGTCTATCAGGGTATCCTGGTTGACATCCGGTTTGCGCCGTTTTTCCTCGCCAAGTGGCAGGTTGCCAATGCGAAGCTGTTTGGCGGCGGGGTGCGGTCTGGTTTCGACGAGCTGTACACGTATGACAAGCAGCTTTACAAGAGTTTGATGATGCTCAAACGTACGCCTGCGGACGAGGTCGACGATATGGGCCTGACGTTTGCGGTGACGGACCGGTCGGGGCGGACGGTGCCGCTGGAGCCCAACGGCGAGAACGTGGCGGTGACGGGTGCCAACAAGCAGCGGTACATGCGGGCGGTGGCGGATTTCTATCTGAACCGGTCGCTGTACCGGCAGACGGCGGCGTTCTTGTCAGGTCTGAATGACCTGCTGAGTCCGGCCTGGCTGGTGATGTTTGGTCCTGGCGAGGTGCAGACGGTGGTGGCCGGGGCATCGACGCCGCTGGACGTGGCGGACTGGGCGCGGCACACCGAGTACGGCGGAGCGTACCACCACAGCCAGGACTACATCCACTGGTTCTGGGACGTGGTGGCGGGGATGGACGACGACGACCAGCGCCGGTTGCTGAAGTTTGCCACGTCGGGTGCGCGGGCGCCGCTGCGGGGGTTCGGTGCCCTCAAGCCTGCGTTCACGATCAGAGACGCACCCGGCGGGCGTGACGGACGGCTGCCGACCAGCAGTACTTGCGTGAACTTGCTTAAGCTGCCGAGGTACGATAGCATGGCTGAGTTGAAGGAAAAGCTGCTGTATGCGGTGCGGTCCGGCGCCGGGTTTGACTTGTCTTGATCGGCCGCAGCAGCAGTGGCAGCAGCGGTAACAGTGGTAGCAGCATTTGGTGTTAACATAACTAGCATTTTTTTTTGGTAATACATTAATCAGCATTCGAGTTGGGCAGCTTTGATGCGGGCGTGTTTATTAAGCCACAAGCATTGCGGAGCGAAGTGTAAACCGGGGCAACACGAGCAATAAGCACCAGCTTGGCATTGGCACCAACTTGGCATTAGCTATTACCGTCGGACGGGACGGCAGTATTTACCATTTTCCAGTAGCATTAGCTGCAGCACCGCACATTAATAGCATAAGCGTACCCTCAAACTAAGACGATATGGTGCGTCGCATACTGGTGGACAAAAATTAGGCGCCTTGCGGGGCCACTGCTTAGGAAATCCAACCATACCGGACTTAGTAACCCAGCACCACATGCTTAGTAATCTCAGTGCTACCAGCCCCTCGTAACCCGCCGGTCGAAGTTGTTCCGGCCGGGCGGGGGGGGAAGCCGTCGCAGCTGCGGCTTCGGGTGATGCGCATTGCATTGTGGGGGGGGGGTTGTGCGACGGTGGTGTGACGTCGGCGGAGATCAGACGGGAGTAACAGGAAGCGAAGACATGCGATAAGCAAGAGAAGGAGATTGAGAGATTGGATGATAAGTTGCATAGTGGAATCGTAATAGACCGTTAGATAGGTTCACAGGTAGATAGATACTGGCTGGCGACAGCGGTCGCGTAAAATTGCCCCGTCGCGCGGCATCACCACGGTCGCCGGCGCCATTGTTCAGATAGCGCATGCGAGCGAGCGTGAGCTGGCAGCGTGACGGCAAGTTAGCAGGAGCAAGCGAGTGGGGAAACTAGAGACCGCTGATGCTCCCCTTGGCTACATAAAGACGGGGGTGGGCCCCCCCTATGCTTGGCGTCGGTCCTGCTTGACCGACTGCGCGTTGGTGTACTTGACTACTCGTTGTGATACTCGTTGTGATACTCGTTGATTACTATTAATCACGGTACAATGACAGAACCGTCAGGAGTCAGGCTGAGACGCGAGCTAAGGCACCATCTCGCCACGAGAGCGTCGTCGCTGGTGCCGGCGGTGGAAAACCGTCGCCACTTCACGAACCCGATTCCGATCCTGGGTCTGCTCAACCGCAAGCAGTGGCTGTTTTTCCTGGTCGCCCTCGCCGGCTGGACCTGGGACGCGTTCGACTTCTTCACGGTGTCGATGACGGCGTCTGAAATTGCCGAGTCGCTCGACTGCAGCGTGACCCAGATCACCTGGGGCATCACGCTGGTGCTGATGCTGCGGTCCGCCGGCGCCGCCATCTTCGGCGTGGCCTCGGACAAGTGGGGCCGCAAGTGGCCGTTCATTGCCAACTGCGTGCTGTTTATCATTCTCGAGCTCGGCACCGGCTTCGTGCAGACGCTGAAGCAGTTTCTCGCCGTGCGGGCGCTGTTTGGCGTCGCCATGGGTGGCATCTACGGCAACTGCGCCGCCACCGCGCTCGAGGACTGTCCTGCCGACGCCCGCGGCATCGTGTCCGGCATGCTGCAGGAGGGCTATGCGCTGGGATACCTGCTTGCGGTGGTGTTCAGCCGGGCGCTGACGACGACCACCGTCCACGGCTGGCGGTCGCTGTTCTGGTTCGGTGCCGGCCCGCCAGCGCTGATCATCGTGTTCCGCATGTGTCTGCCCGAGACCGACACGTATCTGGCCCAGAAGCATCGCGAGCTGCAGCAAGACCGGCTCGAGGTCGAGCAGGGTCGGATTGCCCACACGTTCCTCCGCGACGCCAAAAAGGCCTTGAAACTGTACTGGCCGGTGCTGATCTACATGGTGGTGTTGATGGCCGGGTTCAACTTCATGTCCCACGGGTCCCAGGACCTGTACCCGACCATGCTCGGCGTGCAGCTGGAGTTCTCGTCCGACAAGGTCACGGTGACAATGGTGGTCGCCAACCTCGGCGCCATCGCCGGGGGCATCTTCTTCGGCCACTTGTCCGACACCATCGGCCGCCGGCTGACGGTGCTGATCTGCTGCGTGCTCGGCGGCGCCGTGATCTACCCGTGGGCATTTGTCCGCAACAACGGCATCATGGCCGCCGCGTTCTTCATCCAGTTCATGGTCCAGGGCGCCTGGGGTGTGATCCCGATCTACCTGTCCGAGCTGTCGCCGCCCCAGTTCCGGGCGGTGATTGTCGGTCTCGCGTACCAGCTCGGCAACCTGGCGTCGTCGGCGTCGTCCACGATCGAGTCCACCATCGGCGAACGGTTCCCACTGGGCGGTGACCATGTCGGTAAGGTCAAACGCTACGACTACGGCAAGGTCATGGCCATCTTCATGGGCTGCGTGTTCGGGTTCGTGTTTATTGTAATGTTCCTGGGTCCCGAGAACATCCACGCCGAGCTGTCGGTCGACCGCCGGTTCGAGCATGTCGACGACGACGACGATGACGATGGCGAGAAGGTGGCTGCCCAGCACCACCCCAATGAACCAAAGGACGTTTAATTGAATGCCATGGTAGTTTATTTTATACAATTGTTTAATGCTAGTTTGCGTATTATTAATTATTCACCAGTACCGAGACCCTGATATAGTAATACATGTAGATTCTTACTCTCCAACTAACTGGTTTTGCCCTGCCTGAGCGGGCATGGTTTCTCAAATTGTGCCTCCCGGGTAGGCAGGCGGTAAGGCAAAAAGTCCGAGGCGGTATGTTTGCATGCCAGGCTCCAGATAGCCCCCCTCCGCCTGCTACCGCTTGGCGTACTTATCGACGTAATGTCGCGCCAAACAGTCGTAGGCAACCGAATCGCCGACCCGGAGCAGATTCGCCGCGTCGACATTCAACGGACTATCAATCTCCGGCGCCGCCAGCAGCGCCCTGATCGCAGTGCAGGTACTCACGAGTGTCCACGCAGCCGACCATTCCGACTTGAGAATGTCGAGGCAGATCTCGCCGTACGGGAACGACACGTTCGGGTGCATGACCGGCGTCGTGAACCGGATCGTCGGTGGATGCAGCGGGTACGACGACGGTAACCTGATGTCCAGTCTAAACTTGCCATCTGCATATCAGCGGTTGCTGAAACCAAATATCCCCTCGTCGTCGGGTTCGGCTTACCTTGATAGCATGTGCCGGGCGGTCCGAGAATGTATCCGCTCCAGTGAAACAGGTCATCATCGTTCGCAACCGGACTTATGCTGATTCCGTTATTATCGTCATTCTCGGTGCTGCTGCTTAACTTGAGTATGTTCTGGTACTCTTTAAGCAATCTCCGACTAGCCATTGCCCCCTTTGAAGTATTTACATCAAGTGTCGAGAAAATTATCCCCTACCGGAACATGATCCGAGGCCCTTCGTCTCTCCCCGCGTCGAGCCGAGTAGAAAAAGAATTGGCTACTTGGAAATTCAAAACTCCCAATCCCAATCCGCATGGTGCACAAAATTCTCCCAGCTAAAATTTCCCGGTTGAACAGATTCGTGAAAATCTATCTCACTTTGGAATATTCAGATTCTATTCCTGAGGACGTACAAGTCTTGATTAACCATGGAGACTTCAAACTCTCTCGGTCTCCGCAAAAACGGCAAGTCCATCCTTCCCCCCCCCCTCCGGGCCTCCTCACTCGGGCGATTCACATTATCACCAATACTAACCCAACAACAGGCAAGGTATGGAAACAAGAAAAGAAACCGCAACGAATATCCGCCAAAGGCACGTCGTCGTCGTGGGCACTGCGGTCTAAACAACGGCAAGAAACAACCCAGATCAAACTGCGTCAACAACAACTGGTGGACGAAGCCGCCGCCGAGAAGCAGGCGCGGATCCAGCACATCAAGGACAAGGCCCAGGACAAGGCCGACAAAGAACGCTATGCGCGGTTGGCGGAAAAGATGCACAAGAAACGAGTCGAGCGGATCAAGCGACGGGAGAAGAGGAACAAGCTGCTCAAGGATCGATAGGTTAGACTTATCGTAACTCATAAACTAAACACGACGGGAAATAACCGGTTTGCAGACTCATATTTTATTAAAGTTGGGCAAATCACGCTTTGTGCAGACTCATATTATAAACTAAAGTTGGGCAAATAAACGTTTTGTGTAAACTCGTCATACCCGCTATACAGACTCTCCCTCTCCCCTCCTCTCACCCACAGTTACTATACTCACCACCCTCACTCGTTGCTTTTATTCAATCTGGCCGTCTCGTCATCGTCATCATCGCCTTCAACCAAATCATCCAACTCATGCAAATTACCATCGTTGCCTGATGGTGGTGGCGGCGGCGCCGGCAGCGGTGCCAACGGGACAACGTCGCCATCCTTGTCGGCGGCATCGGCAAACGCATTCGTGGTCATCTCGGGAGAGAACTCGACTGCCGTCTGGACAGGAGACGCTAACGGCGACGCCACGACCGGCTCAGGCGGGCCATGCATTTGACTGGCTGGCACGATGTGCGCAAAGTCGTCGTCAGAATCGTCGTCGCTCAACAGGCCACCGTCGTCATGTCTGCCGCCGCCGCCGCCGCCGCCTCTGATGCCTTCCTCGTCTTCGTCCACCGGCGCGTAGTTGTATCCCACTCTCGAGCCGCCGGTCCGGTTCAACTGGAACGCGTTCGCCCCGGATGCCGATCCTCGGTTGTACAACCGGCTCGGTCTCGCTCGCGCCCGACCGCTCAATCTCGCAAACACCGACGACGCAATCAGCGGCAGGGCGCCCACAAACGCGACCACACCGGAAATGACCGCAACCGGGTACTTCACCAGCGGGTTGCTCGTGTTCATGCCAGAGTGAATCGTGTCAAAGTCAGTGTCGCCAAGCCGGATCTGACCGTACTGTCCGTAGTAATACTGCCATCCGGCGTAGCCCAGCACGCCGACCAACACAAACGGCAACAAAATCAAGAAGAACAGACTGAGCCAGCCTATGCCTCGGTGCTTACGCTGAAACTCGTCATCATGTCCCGGACAGGCATGCGCCTGACTGATATCAAGTTCCAAACCGCCGGTACAGGTCGACATCGGTATCTTGCGGTATCCGGTGGGATCGTACCATTCAATCGTGCTAGGCATCTGCCGACAGATTGCACTGTGATCCGGCGCACTGTACCCTGCCATCAGCTGACAGCTGCCGTCAGTGGCCAGCGCGTAGTTAATATCGCACTCGAAATCGGTTCGGGAACAAGCACAGTTGACCTGCGTCGAATGCGACTGGTCCACCTTGTCACCAATGTAGCAGAAATTCTCCGGGATCTTGCGCTGGTACTGGGTACGGTGGCCGAACAAGCATCCGCCGCCTTCCAGTCCGGGCTGGATCGGCGTCCAAACCTCAAAGTCCTTCTTGGCGTCGCATTTTTTATTAGTGGTCCCAGTGAAATCAACCTGGATCGCCAAAGTCTTGCTGGCACCGGTCGAGTCGCCGGGCTTGGCGAACACCAGAAACCGCCGGGAAGTGTCGGACGGCACGGTGGCGATATCAAGCACCTGCACAACAGTGTCGGAGAACTGGACCGTTTCCCAATTGGCTCCCTCGTCAAACGAGTACAGCAGCGAATTGGTCGGAACCCTGTCCTCAACCAAGACAATGATCGAGCCCTGGTCGCCGTATTCCCACATGTATGTTCCCTTCTTGATCTCCTTCCAGCTGGCGCCGCCGTCTCGGGTCAGGTATGTGTTGCCTTCGCCGTACTTGACCAGAGACGGGCCCACGTTACCGACACCAATCATTAGCCCGACTGCAGACGCGGATGAAAACGTGTCACGGATATCGGTCCGTTCGGTGTATCCGTGCAAGTTAAGCGAGCACTGTTCCAGTGGTCCGGTGCAATCGACGGCAGCGCCGGTGGAGTCGGTCAGCGGTGGTACCAGATAATTCCAATCACCGCCGTCATTGAAGGTGATTTTGGTGCGCAGCTGCTTTGGCTCGGCGCCGGTAGCTGCCCGGTCAGGGTTGGCGACGGTGTTGACGAGCGTGATGCCGTCAATGCCCTGCATTTTCTCAAAGTCGACGTATCCGTCGGTGTTGCGGTTCGCGTTCTCGAGTGACAACGAGTACATGGTACCGTTGGAGTTGGACTTGAGAATGGTACCAAACTCGGAACCTCTTGAGGCGGACGTGGTTACGTGCAGCAAAATCGACTTGGTGGTGGTGTCGAGGATGGTGTACGCCTGGGGCGAGATGGTGAACGTGGCCGGGAACTTGGCCTCGGCGAACGTGACTCCGTCAACGGAAATGTCAGCTCTGAGAGACGTACGGTCGTCGGCGATGGCAGCCGCAATCACGAACTCGTTCAGGGCGGCGAACCCCATGATGTCCTGGAAATGGGTGACCTCGTTTTTGGCGTTGTTGAAGAAATCGGTAGAGCTGGCAAGCGCAACGAAGGTGCGCATGCCGCCGGTGGTGCTTGTCAACCGCTCGCAAAACACCAAATTCTCGTCGGTGGGCTGCTGCATGCCGGTGATGAACAAGCAGCTCTGAGCATTTTCGATCATGGCGGTCCACTTGCCGCCGTTGTTTTTCGAGTACGCGGCGGCGATGCCACACATCTGGCCGGCAGGCAAGTTCTTGCAGTCGCTGGCGCCGTGCCAGATCAGCCAGTCGGGCCGGCTCTTGTGGAACGAGATGTACTGCACCCGGTGACTGTTGGGAACGGTGGGAGCGTTGATGACCTTCCACTTCTTGCCCCGATCGGTCGATACCACGACCTTGACGCTGTTTGTGATCAGATAGACGTAGTCTGAGTTGTACGGGTGCGGGTAGATCGCCACCACGTCCGCGGGTGCGTCCACGTCTGCCCAGGTGGCACCATGGTCATGGGAAATGTGGACCGTGTTCTGGGTGGTGCGTACGATCACGGTTTCGTCGGTGTCTTTCGAATCGGGCGACTGCTCCAGGTAGTAGTACTCGGCAATCGCACCCTCAAACAGCGTCGGAGTTGTGGTGATGCCACTCTGGGCCATGTGCTACATCGTCGTCAGTACGGCCGAGATGCCGGAGCCAAAAGCCTCCAGAGCAGCAGACACTTACAACTTGCCCGGTTCCATCAAACGAGAAGTCAATCGCCGCAGCGCTGGCAAGTGCCACCAGCGCTGCAACAATGAGGCATATGGCATAAATTGCTCGAGCCATGGCCGATTTCGTTACGTTCCAGCTGGGTCGCCAGCAGCCGATGGATGATGCACGGAATTAAGGTGCAGAGTATAAAGTCAGTAGTACAAAACCTCCCCGAGGACAGCTTTCAGCGCAAGTCTGGCACTGAGGTTTGTCAATTGTTGGCGGTCCCGGCTTGATCCAGCAGTCACTGTGAAAACCAAATGGCCCGGTGAAGACGAATGCAGCAGGATGCAGGAAGCATTGACGGGTCGATTGACGGTGGCATTTTTGGTCGAGCGCTCACGGGATGGCTGCTTCACAGATATCGCGTAGGGTAAGTTGGCCCAGCTGGCAATCAGGGACCGAGAGAGACCTCTATGCATCACGACCGGTTCACGACAGTCGACGGGCACAATGTCAATAGGGGACTGGCTGCGTTGAACAGAGACACCATGGAGGTGACTGCATCAAGGTCCGAGCTGAGTCTGCCAGGGTTTGCGGCATCAGCAGCAGCAGCAGCACCGAATCGCACTGCCAGTAGCGACGCCGGCAGATCAGACGGCCGAGTGCCATCGGTGTATGCGGATGGCGGCGGCGACGACGACGACGACGACGACGACGACGACGACGACGGGCAGCAGCGGCCTGCGGACGGTGGAGTTTTGGATTTGGACTGCAACGAGCTGCCGCCAGAGGTGAAGTCTCGAGCAAGGTAGGCGCACAACAGGGAGAGACTGGTGTGTGTGTGTGGTCGCGACTGACTTCACCAGGGACCTATCTGGGCTGCTATCTGCAATCACCGACAAGCTGAGACAGACCGACAAGGCCGAGGCCGAGTCATTGGAAGATCTGCAGAAGTCGTTGGAACAGAAAGTTGCTGATCTCAAACGGTACATAATGAAGCTGCAGGCATTGCGAGAGCAAACGGTGGAGATGATCCATGCCATGGAGCAGGACACGGAGCGGACGTCGGTGGAGTTCACGGCCCAGCTGGAACATATTGAGACGCTGCATCAAGAGCTTGCGGTTGTGGACAAGCTGGAGCGGCGGTTGAACGAGTCCAGCAGTCGGGTGGATGGGTATCGCCAACGGCTCGGTGGCATCGAGGACGCTGTCAAAGCCGAGCAAACCCGCCAGGCTGATCTTGAGCGGAGGACGTCAGGTAAGTCTGATCTGCGATGCCAGCAGCTGCTGGTGGTTCGTTGTTTTGTATTGACACACGATGCAGCCCAGAGAGGACTGATGTGGAGTGGCATCTCGGTCGCGGTCGCGGCAGTGGCCATGCTATACTCGCTGCACGTCTACAACACGTTTGAGTGACAGGCAGCTACAGACGATATATCTATGTTTAAAAATTGGTCTATTGGAGTCCGGCCGAATCGACGTCCAGCGTACGAACAGAGGAAAAATACTACTACTGCTGCTGCTGCCGTACACAAACCAGCGGCAGCGACAGTGGAAAAAAAACGGAAACAAAACAAAAAAAAAAAAAAAAAAAAAAAAAAAAAAAAAAAATTTACCAACGGCCCAACGCCATGACCAGCAACCGCAACACTGGAAAAATAAATCATGGACAAATGCGATGAACCAACAGCAAAAAAAACCTTCAATCAAGGGAGCAGGGAACGGAAGACTACCTATCGATCAATCAAGATCAGAGAAGCCCTCAACTAGGCGGTATATATAGATACCGCGGCTCCGCTGTTGTAATTATACATTAAATAGATTAAGTATAACCACTACTAAGAGGTTGTTAGCATGCAATCCCCATCGTCATAAAAGCTCTATCCAGCGGTTGTAAAACGTACCTGATGATGAGGAAAAAGAACCAGGAAAAACAGAAATAAAAAAAAAAAAATTCCTCGCGGCAATGACTTTTATAGTGTGCCGAGCGCCAGTACCGAGCCCTGAGTTGGGCCGCAGCCTGTAAGCAACACCAACCCCGCAGAAACCTGTAAGCAGCACCAACCCCGCAGAAACCTGTAAGCAGCACCAGACCCTTGAAGGCCCGGCAGTAGCAGCAGCGACATGCGACATGCGACGGCAAACAGCAGTAGCATATTGTACGTGCAGTGCTGGAGGAGGTGTCGACCTGACGTCGTCATCGTGCATGGTCGCCCACAGCCTTGCTGCTCCGGCAGCAGCAGCAGCAGCTGGAAAGAAGGCTATGCTGGCCCAGCTCCAACTCTGCACGTGACCCTGTCGCCCCCCCAAAAAAGTAGATCAGCCGTTCTCGGCTCGCATTTAAAGCATCGCCGACCATCATTAATCTTTCGCCAACCCAGCACCATCCCCCGGGCAGTAAAGAGAGTCTGTGCAAGAAGAGCAAGTTAGGAGACCAGGTAGTATTTTGTGTTTGGGCAGTTCCAGACACAGCTTCCAGGCGTATTTTTTAATTGTTCAGAAGCCCAGTACTCGGCATCGTCGAAGACCGTTCGCGCCGTGTGACCTATTGTTTTCTTGTTACCTATCATTGTTCGCAGGCTAGCGGTTACATATCACGTCCAGCATCATGGCTCCAGCGTTGAACATGGAGTCTTCAGCGCTGGCAAAGAGACTCATCTATTATAACAGTATGTATTGTCTTTTGACAGAGAGTCTCTCTCCGCGGGGTTTTCTTGTCAAATCAGTCCCCATCCAGCTTGGTGGTTGAGTTATGGGCGAGGATGCGGGCATATTGGAGGCGGCTCCAACAAGAAAGCAGCGCACAACACTGGCTAACTGATTTGGTTTTAGATTGCAGCTACTATGGGAACTGCTCAAGCTGGTATGTGTTGCAGAAATTATATATATTTTTTATTTTCTTTTACCTCCCGCTTGACGGTTGATGCTAATAGTCTAGGTACTACTGGTACGTCATACCCTCGATGTGGAATACTCGGTCGGGCTTGCAGGTTTTAGCTGACGTCCAACAGGGGTAGATGGGTACTATTAGGAGTTGTTGTAGTAGTGGCTCTCATTGCATTCTGGTGTTTGATGTAAGCTGACGACGACGACGGGGAAATTTTGTCGCCACTGATCTCGGTGTACTAACGTGACTCAACAGCTGTGTGAGAAACAGAAAGAGAAAGAAACAAGGGTAAGCTGTCGAGCGATCCAGCGGCTGATGTCCGGCATTAACGCTTTTGTCTAGTCTTCCCCCAGCATATGGCACCCAGTGGCTCGGCGGTCCTGCGTCAGGCTACGGCGGTTGGACCGCTGGCGGCAACAACAACAACCAGCAGCCTCCGCCAGCCCAGCAGGGCCAAAATGCTTACTATGCCGGCGCGTACAACCCTCAGCAAGGAGGCAACGCTTACCAGGCTCCACCGCCTACCTACCAGCCTGGCGGCGGAGCCTATAACTCTTCGCAAGGACAAGAACAAGGCGCGTATTACTACGGCCAGAATGGCAACCAGGGGCAAGTTAGAAATGCCACTGCCGGTGCCGGCGGAGACAGCTACGAAATGCATGACTACCCGCCGCCTAACCATCCGCCTCCATCGCTGAGCAAGTAGACATGGGATTTCATTCCAGAAGGGAACGACTGGGATCGTCTGTTTTGTTTGTATTGTACTTTGACGTCGGCGG
The DNA here is from genome assembly GCA_030580395.1 of Myxozyma nipponensis. Classification (NCBI taxonomy): domain Eukaryota; kingdom Fungi; phylum Ascomycota; class Lipomycetes; order Lipomycetales; family Lipomycetaceae; genus Myxozyma; species Myxozyma nipponensis. The sequence continues at coordinate 231,015 of JAKTSU010000005.1, forward strand.
GCAGGGGGTTGAACGTGGTTGTCGGGTATGTGTGTGTGTGGGGGGGGGCCACCAACCAGCGACCTGTCCTTGTTGCTGTTATTGTTTTTGTTACCTAGTGTTTTTTTGTAATCTGGCGATACTTTGGGTTTGTACATTAAGAAGTATGTGAGAGTTAATGTCTAGTATTTTTATCGTAAAATACGTGGTTGTAAGCTCGGGGGGGGGGCTGTGCCTGGCAGATCCAGCAAGGCGCAGCAGCAACCGGGGGGCGGAGAACACGTTTGACGCATGCCAAACCCTGCTAAAATTAGTGTGCAAAAAAACAACAATCCGACTCGAGCTCCGGCTTGGAAAAAAGAAAAAGGCCAAACTCATTGCGTATTGTTAGTGTTCTTCTGCTCTTGCAAGAACATCAACGATCATTAGTTTGCCTGACGAGCGACAGTGACAAAAAACCAGAGCCGCGCGCGTCTCGGTGTCGGTTTCAGCAGCATCGACCCCCCCCAAACAAAAAAAAAAAAATAATCAGGGTCCAGAGTGTTGCACTCTTGGTCAATCTGAACATATATATATATTCCCGGTCGTGTTTTAATCGGACCGTCCGGCAGAAACAGAATTTATTGGCTACCATCAGAATTGCACTCGGTTTTTCTTTTCTTTCTTTCCCTTGTTTACAGTAAACATAATTCAAAAAAAATGTTTCTTTCCAGCGACATCAGAACAGAAATGCTGCTCTCGAAGCGAGACGACTTTATCGACAAGGGCGTTTCGTTCGCCAAATGTATGTTTTGCTTCCCCCGGTCTAGGTTTACAATTGCTGACTTGATAGCTTTCCGATCATGGCACACTTGCATGGCCAATACTGGCTGCAAGGTTATCGCCATTGTCGGCATTGTCCTGGCTGTCATTGTCGGTATGTTGGCATGCGGATGCGCGCGGGGTATTTTTTTTTTTTTTTGATATTTGGCTAACCGCACAAACAGTGTTCTCGCTGCTGACGTGGGTTATCAGAATCATTTGCTGCGGTGTGCAAGCAAGTTGCTGGTGGTGTGGCAAATGCTGCTGCTGCTGCTCGTCGGCACGAAATGACGGCGCCCGCAACCGGCGGTCGATGCAGCCTGGAAACTACGACATCCCACAGCAGCAGCCGTACTACAGTGGCCCTCCTCCATACGGCAATAACAATGGCGCATACGGCAACAACAACAACAACGGAGGTTTGGCCCACATGCCTACTCCCGGAGCCGGTCGAACTTATGCCAATCTCAAAGACGAGCCGATTGAGATGGGGAGAATTCACAGAAATTTCTAAACCCAAACACCAAACGACGGAAGCAGCGAAACGGGGTTGGTATAGACAGCAGGAACGGTTGATAAAGTGAAGGTTGATCACTGAATATTTGTATTGTTTTTGATTTTGCTTTGATTTGCTTTGGCTTTGTTGCGTTTGGCATTTTTTGTATTATGCTTTACTCTTTTTTTTTTTTTTTTTTCATTGGTTTGTATTATGCTGTACTCTTTTTATTAGTTAGGTTTGGGTTGGTCTGGCTGGTTATGTAAAAGGTTTGTATAGTTCACAGGCTTCGCAGCTCGTTCGAGCAAATGGCATTATATATATATATATATATATAGATGTAGACATGATTGTTCAATCTTATCTTGTACAATTGACTGTGGAATGGCCTGGGCCAATTGGCGTCTTCGAGATATGGCCATAATCGAAAATCTTTCCGTAACCAAACTCTTGAAAATTTGGCAGCGAGGGGGGGGGGGAGGGAGAGGCATCGTAAAGAAACCACCAGTGAAGTGCATATGAAACTGTATCAAGTCGACGAGATCCGACGCTGGAGACCCTCTTGCTCGTAGAGCTGATCCAATGTAAGTGGACAGACCACATTGTCGCATGACGGACATGCAAGAGAGCACAGTACCAAATCGTCATGAGTGCTCTATACGAGTAAATCGCAAGCTCTTCTAGGTTTGGTGTGGTTAACCGTATCGAGTAAGCACTGTGCCGGGGATCACTTCGTAAGACGCCTCAGCTACAGTCTTAAGCAGCAAAGATTTAGCCAGCGCAGTCTCCACAGTTTAAAACTTGTAAACAGTTTACATCGATTGAAATATTAAGGTATGCAAAATAGAGCCAAGCAGCTCAGCTGGTAACGCTTTCTGTCGGGGTCCATATTGTCCATCGAGTGTCTTTGGTGGTCACTTTGAAATTGTGATTACAGGATTATATTCCGTGGTCAGTAATTGGGCCATTAGATTGTGAAATGCTATTCCATATCCAGCGAAAGGCTTGGCCCATTGGATCTTCCCGTTCACGTGTCTGCCATGTATCTGCCGTCGATTGCGATTAGCAACTAGTCTCGCGCACATGAAGTTGAGACCCCGCAATATCGTTACTAACTCTGTAGACGGTAAAGCCCTGGCTTATTTGGCACAATCAATATCACCGCCACAGGCACAGTCGTAGACCGAGACTGGTCAACAGTAGACCAACAGGTGAACTTTGGGTGTCTGGAGACAACTCCCAACGTTGAAGATCAAGGTACGCTCTGGACCGGCCTCGTGGGGTTCGTATTCGCGTTGCGACCAGATAACCCTAATCGAAACGCTAACTTATCGGTTTTCCCGCCGTAGTGTAGTCATCATCATCGCTGCTGAATCGTTGACAGAGAGGAATCGTTGTCGTGTAGGATAGACCACTGTGCATTCACTACACTTGTGAAGAGCTTCTACAATGTATATGAAAGAGACGATGAACCACTTGGTTGCCCGGCAGCACAACGATCACGCCGGAGGCAACGGCAGTAACATGTCTTTTGGCAACGGTATGGAGCTCAGGCCTTATGCAAATGCAGTTTGTTACTTACTAAACATTTCTAGCTATCAAGCGATGGAACACCTGTACCACCAATACTGGATGCAGAGCTTTCAGTATCGTCGGCATGGTTATTGGATCTCTAATTAGTACGTGACAAAACGCCGTGAATATTTGCTTGCGCGGCTTTGCTGACTTCTCCGGTAGCGCTCTACGTGTTCTACCTGGTTTTCCGACTGTTTTTCTTTTTGCCGAGGTATAACACTGTCTACGAGGAGGTGTACTATGAGGACGCAGATTACTCTGAATACCAAACACCAGTCGTCCAATCGCGCCCTGCTGCTCGACACAACCACCGTGGCCGTCCAGTGATGCAGGATGCTGGTCCTGTTCGGACACCGTTGATGGAGGAAGTTCCTCCGCCATCGTACGAGTCTGTGTTTGATACTGACAACGCACCTCCATTGAACGGAAGGTGATAGATACAATCTGGTTTTTTTTTTTTTTCCGTATTGGTATATAGGGATACTTTCAGGCAGGGGGGGGGAGGTGACTTTTGGTGAGAGAATCAAGCCTTTTATGACTATTATGCAAAACTTACATCAGAACTTATAAGCTACTACATAGTCTTATTAACTGCATATACACTAAATCAAGCCCTCGTAATTCATTGTCTTGTCGGCGCAATTCGCATTTCCTCGCGAATATACTACCCGCCAGTCAGGAACCGTACTCGATCGTGCTGGTCAAAGTCAAGTCACCGACGGAAACGAAGATAGACTTTCCATACTTATCAGTCACTACCGGTACCGAGCCTGTGGTTGCTGATCTGCTGTCGGCCAGGTCGGTCTGGCACTATGAACTCCGTGGAATCACATGTTGCTCGGGTTTCGTGTTCTAATTTAGTTTGTGATTTTTTTTTTTGGGACTTGACACTCATGTGAACTACAAAACAAGTCCTACAGTTTCGATTCTATCTACATCTGATGATTATAGCGAGGAGAATATACGGGCCACTTGGTTTGAGTCAGGAAGTGGTCCACGTACTAGCATCCAGGGAAGGGTCGTTTTACCTGACTGTCCCGATTGGTGGGGATTTAAGGACGGCGGCGGACGACCACCATGGGCGAAGGCGGTTTCACTCCCATGGACATTGATCCGGCCGACTTTGGTAATATCGAAAAGGCCGTGATCTCAAATCGCGTGGAAAGTGATAGAACACGAGTGAGGACTATCCTGGCGGACCTGCCTTGCCAAGCGGAAGCCAACGACAATCTCAATGGCGGGCTGATGTTTGTGGTCGACACTAACTTCTTGATCTCGCGACTACCGCTTCTAAACCAGCTGCTGGAGTACAGTGCCAATCACGAGGAGCGGGGACGGCCGAGATTTGTTATTCCTAGTGCTGTCATTTTCGAACTCGATAGTCTGAAAACAAGCAGCAGGAAGACGGAGGTCAGTGCGGCAGCTTCCGTCCAGGCCGATGATAACGGCCACAGACGGACCAGTGGCCAGGTGGGCCAACTGGCTCGAAGCGCGATTGACTGGCTGTATCAAGGTTTTGCGCGCTCAGATCGCTGCTTGCTTGGCCAGAAAGCCACGCAGACGATCGATGATGGGCCGGACGGTGGCTACACCAAGGCTGATGACAAGATTCTGGCGTGCTGTCGGTACTTTCAAGAAAAAGAAAACTGCCCTGTGGTGTTACTGTCCAATGACAAAAATCTCTGTGTCAAGTCTCTGATCTACTCGGTTCGGACCATTTCGTCCAAGCCTGGCATGACGGCTGCACTTATATGGAAGATGCTGGCCTTGGAGTCGGACATCTCCTTATCGGTTGATCCGCCAGACACTACTGCCCCAATAGACGCAGATCCGGCGGATATGATGGATTTGGACGAAGAGTTTGCTCATATGTTGCCATCTCCGGCCCGTCCTCAGGATAATCCTGCCCAGCCGGCAACGACAATGGCAATGACGACTGCAAGAGTAAAGGAGCAGCAGGCCAGCGCTCAAGTAGAGTCGACGGAGTTGGATGATCGTGATGCGTTAGAAAGGGCAAGGACGGTTAAATCATTCCGGTTCCCGGATCCTAAGGCGTCGTTGGCCGACTACTATACTCCCAAATATCAGGCTGCTGTCAAACAAGCAAAGGCACTCAAAAAAGCAGTTTCTCCAAAGCAAGTTTCACCGCCACCTTCAGTTCCACGCGCTCAACCAGCAAACCCTTCCAGGCCGATGAAGCCGGCAGTTGCATCAGTGGTCAAGCCATCTGAGCCGGCTCCCCGACCTACTTCTACGATTCCTCCTGCGTCAGAGCATGTGGTGAAGACGAGCCCAGATCCTCAATCTGCGTATAGAAAGCCGTCTTTATCCACGCCTGTGTTGAAGTCGAAGCCGGCTCCTCAGTCTGTACATACGAGTCCATCTGTGTCCAAGCCTGTGGCACATCTACCATCCATACATGCACCAGCACCCAAAACTACTGGTCCGAGTAATACTCAATCTGCTCTTGCTCCGGCTCTTGCTCCGGCTCTTGCTCCGGCTCTTGCTCCGGATTTTGCTTGGGCACCCGCTGCAGTACCGATACCAAAACCGGTCGCAGTGACTGTCAACTCAAGCAAGTCTACCGCTGTGACACCAGTAACGCCTCCTTCCCTCGAGGCCAAGTCTGCTATCACGCCACTACCGGTTCGGAAACGTCTGAGCCCGACTTACAGGCTACCAGCTCGAAGATCGACTACCGTTCCGGTAAGAAAGCCCAAGTTCGAGGCTCACATGTTGTCAGCTTCGAACGCTTCGACAATTCCACCAGCCAACTCTTCGTTCGCGTTTACATTTAGACCTTCACCGGGGTCGCCCAAACCGCCATCAACATCATTATCCACGTCTACATCTGCGTCATCGTCTGCATCTGCGTCTGCATCATCATCCGCATCTACGGTCGCACATACATCACCGCCTGTTGCAAAGTCAGTATCGGACGTACACGATCCAACCAGCGGTCGTCATATTAAAGCACTTCCCAAGTCATCACCAAAACCAGTCTCTCCGCCTATGCATCCTTCACCATCACCAATATTGAACAAAACCACATCACCATCCCTGCAGAATATTAATGCAGACTTGCATAAGCCTGCTGCACGGTCACAGTCAGCAGCATACTCTCTCACCAAGGGGCCATATGTAACGCCACTACCCAAGTCAAGCTCAAGGCCACCGTCCAAAGCTGGTCTTCCGCCAGTGCCTACTCGACCGGCGCCACATGTACCCTCGGTTTCGACGTCTACAAGAACGAAGGGCGCTTCAAAGCCTCTTGCCGGGTTGTCTGCGTCCATGCATGCATCTTGAGTACTCGGTCATGTTGTTTTATTTGTTCATATTTTTGGAAACTTGCTGATTAGAATCTATACCTACGGAAGTTGCTTTGGGCAGGTAAAAAGTCAAATATTATTGTCATAACCCACTATCGTTTCATATCACTGCAGATTATCATACACTCATAGAAGCAATCCATTTATAAATTTTTCTTTTATATTTGGGTACTGTTTTTCTTCTATGAGATGTTGAGCTCTCATGGTGCGCCTTCTGGCGTGCTGCTGAGAGTATTCGGTCTTGCTATATTAACCGGGAGTCATAGTACGTTCTATCATGCTGCGCACTTCGTGCGCATAGCGTTTCTTCTATGGATAGAATGCCTCCAGAGACCTCGGACATTTATGTAGTATATAAAACGATACTAGAACGTTTATTCATCTGACGATGACGATTCTTGAGTTGGTAAACTACGACCAACCCTTCGCCCGCGACGACGGCGAATCAGAGCTGAGCCCGTATCTGATGATGACGATGATGACGGCATGTTCTCAGTAGCCACTCGTTTTCTTTTCGTTGGCTGAGCTCGCCTGGCACGAGTGCTGACGACTTGTTCATACCGTCTCGTTGTAGACCTTGTACTTGTAGATGGAGAAGGTGCTTCTGAATGTGTGGCAGCCAAGGGTTTCGACTTCAGGTCGGAAGAACTTGAGTATTCCCGCTTTCGTTTGCTCGGAATCTCATTACTTTCGCTTCCAGCATCCATCTGACGCGGGGTGGCAACATTGTCTGGCTCCGAATCTGATGTACTCGAACTCCTCGCATTCACCAGTTTCGAGAGATCTACAACCTTGCCTGTTCGCGAGGGCTTTTGAGCCCTTGATGGCGACTCCATTTTTGCTGGCGGTGTTACCGACGGAATTGGTGGTGATAACGCTAGACTGGCACGCAACTGCCGACCAGTTTTGCTATTAAACACTTTGTCCGCGCTCCGACGAGCAGCCCGGACGCGTTCGGCTGCGACGAGGTTATCTGAAAAAGTGGAGCTATCGAATGGCATTAATGCTCTGCGGTTGCGTACTGCCATGTATGGTTCGCCATGAATGTCTTTGATATACTGCTGGAGCCGTTCGAGATGATAATCCTTGTCAATTAGTAGCTGTTTGGCGGCCGACAGCTCGCTTTCCAAAACTGTTGTTTAGAAATTTAATAGACAGAAAAGAATAGGTAAAGAAATGGATCACTTACCCGAAGCCATGCGTATTAGTGATAACGTTACGCTTCTGAGAACAGGACCGGCATTGGTAGGTATCAGCCGGAACGTCCAGTTGATAGGTTGCACGGAGGACTTATTCAAAGTCACTGTCAATCGTAGCTTGAACACTTGGTCAATCAATAGCTTGGCAAGGTTTTCATATCGATAGGCACGTACTGTGTCAGACAGTAATGCAATCTCCGAGTCGGAACGGTCTTCAGGAGGAAGCTCAATGAGCTTGACGATTCTGCTCATCAGAGCAGCGAACTGCGACTCTTGGGTTACAGAGACGGCACAATTATCCTCCTGTTGTTTCATTAACAGCTATTCTGATATCTTATAAACTGCAGCAAAACCTGCCTCGGCTCTCCTGATCAGCGCGTCTCTATCCACCGTGTCGGTCCATACGTCTGCCAGATCAGTCACCGTGAGCTGATAAGAACTCGACGAATACGAAAGCTGAACCAGCCATACTTTGTCTGAGTCATCTTCCGACGCAAAATGCAACACCGACCATGGTATCTGTGTCATTTATACGACCGAATCATTTATACGACGAACTTCAATCGACCAGTTGTCCGTTGGTCATGCATGACGATTGCACCCCCCCCCCATACTGTGAGTTGTGCGGCTTCACAAGTTTGGCGCTTGGGCACGTTTGGGTGGAATCGACAATTCGGATCTGGATTGAGCTTTCTACGTGTCCGCAGACAATCGGGTTGGATCTAGTACGTGGGTTCCGTTGATTTTACTATGGAATCCCTGGTATCAAAGACAGCGGCACCGAGTGACCTGTCGGTGTCGCTGCACCCGTTGGCGATTCTTAACATCTCGGACTATTACACGCGCGCAAGGCTCTCAGGTTTGTCACGTAAGTCTCTCGATCGTCGACCGCAGCTGACGGATGTGCTGACGGAAGAAAAATAGTCATTGGCGGACTGATTGGCAAGCAATCTGGCCGTGATGTGTCAATTGAGCAAGCATTTGAATTTCAGCAAGATTCGACCGACGGAGGGATCAAGCAAGAGGCACTAGAGATGAAGCTGCAGCAGTTCAAAGCCTGCTTTGCCGATCTAGACTTTGTTGGCTGGTTCTGCATTCTAACTGATCCGCCATACGAGCCTACGGAAAAAATTTTGCCGTTGCATCACTACCTTGCCGAATTCCACAACGAGACGCCGCCCTTATTGCTTGTGCTGAGTCTACGGAACGGCGGCGCGTCGTGCTCCAGCGATATTTCAAAACTGCCGGTGTCTATTTACGAGACTCTGCTTGTTGGTAATTCCAGGCCTGTGTTTGTTGAAGTTCCCCACCGGGTGGACTCGTTCGAGGCTGAACATATCGGTGTATTGTATGTCGCCAGGCCTGACAGTATTATTGACGTCAAGGAGGCTTCCATCGTTAATGTCGAAGCCACCCAGGATGAAGGTGCGTCGTCATCGTCGTTGTCGTCGTCGTGGTCGCCTTCGAACAAGAAATTGAATATCAAATGGAAAGGAAAAGTGGATGAAGACAACCCGGGAGAGAACGTGGCCGCGAACAGTGCGACCGAGGAAACTGTGTCGCAACTCAACAGCCAGGCTAATGCCGTCAAGATGTTGCAGACGCGGCTAAATCTCATCCAGACTTATCTTACTCGAGTCCAGAACGCGGATGAGGCAGATTTGCTCGAAGAAGACTACGAAATCCTTCGCCAGATTTCGGCGTTGGTTGGCCGTCTTGGTACAGAAGATATCCGGCAGGTTGGCATCGGACAGGAAATCGATGGTCTACTAGCAGTCATGCTGGGACTTATTACAAAGGGCGTTAAATTTGGCGTCGAGTTGAATGGTAAAAAACAGGTCATCGATGCCCGGCGAGCACCTAAAGCTGGTGTTTTATACAGATCGTAATTACATTAACTTAAGATTCAGATGTCCGTGCTAGAACCTGCTCGGCCCGCAAGCACGGCTCCGCCTTGGAATCCTGTACGCGCTGCTGTTCTAGTTCAAGCACGTGCCGTCCCTGCCGAATCAGCAAGAAACAATGGCCCATATCTTCTGTGTCGACGTCGAAAACTTCCCACCATTTCTCGCCATCTAGCAGCTCTAATCCTATCTCCCGGGCCGCAATCCATATGCACGTCACGGCAATCACGTTCGGCTGATGGAGAATGCATATCCGCGTACGTAACACATCGTTCAAGTAGTTCCACGCTTGCTGGGCCAGCTCGTCGCGTTGGGCCGGGTCCAGCGCCAGTTCGTCAAGGTACTGGGTACAAACCGCATGTGGTGACACGACATGGATATCGAACGAAAGCGTGGTTAAGATCTGAAGCTCGGTAGTGTAGATTGTTTGAGTGCCGGCATGAGAATAGTCCTCAACCCGGATCGGCGTCTTGCTGTCAATAGCCAGTGGGTTTTGCGATGCTGCGCTGGTCACCGCCAGGACCTTCTCCGGTGCGAGCGGAGATTCGCATACTTTGGAAGAAATGAATATCGCAGCGGCTGCTGAATTTATGATATCGTGATGCAAGAATCCAACCAGTAAATGAAACCTATGATACAGAATGCAAGCCGTCACGGCCATGCGGCTGCCGTGAACGTCGTCAAGTTTCAACAGACCGCATGCGATCTGGATCAGACTGGCGCCGGTGCAGTGCAGAACCGCTATTATCGGTTCGGGGAGACCTTTTGACAACTGCGCTTCAATCTGATCTGGCGTGGCAACTGCATTAGTCAATCGTCTCAACGACATCTCGCCGCAAAGTCGTCGTCGTCGTCGTCGTTTGTGTCTAATTCGAAACATCCATCTCTGCACTGTCTGGACACTGAAATCGCCGACAGGTGGGAAATATTTTAAGCCGCGCCATCTCTCGACGTCTTTCACGTCGTCGTCGTCGTCATCTGCTTCTTGGATACCATCATGCCAAACTCCGGCAGACCAGACTTGTGCGAATAAGCAAAATGGTTGCCACGAATTTTCCTCTTCCAATACGAGACAAGCAGGACGGGCCATACCAGGAGTGCACTGCATGCAGAATCATCAGCACTGCAGTGCTGACGGGCGGCGGCGGGTACCTGCTGACAAATAAGCGACTGAACAGCATCTACAGTGATTTCTACGCCGATGTCAAGCCTCAAAACGTACGATTTGTCCGGTCGTGCTACAAAGTTACTGGAATCATAATGCTTGGAACGGCCGTGTTCAAAGCTGGCGATGGCATTGTTTGGCGGATTCCCGAGACGTTACCTGCAGCAGATGCAACGCAATGATGGTCTCCATCACATCGCTTTATTATGTACCATATTTATAGTTTGCTTACAAGAATTATCATCCCATCATCGATGCCATAGAACTCGACCGGTCGAAGATCGTCGTCCAGCGGGCAGTTATTGCCCGAGCCGTCATCGACAAAAAGGCCGTACGGCTGACTGGACTGCAGCTTGAACCACTTTGCGACTAACGATTTCAACTTCTCAACCGTGATCACCCGGGGGATGTTTTTCTTGACTGATCTGCTCTCGTCAACAAGCGTGAAAGTGAGAGGCATCAAGTTTGACTTTTTGACAACGTCCACCCTGATCGCAGGTGGCCCATACTGATCACAAAGCTGTTCCCATCGATGGCTGTTGGTGACGGCGCCACGGTCCGGAACGGTACCGTCAATTACTTTAGCCATGAAATACAGATCAGCGTCAGCACGTTCTGCCGCAGTGATCTTCGACCCATCAAGAGTTGTCAACGATCCGAATCGGGCAATGGCAAACAGTCTTGAGTTATCATCATTGCTGTCGGCAGCGTAATCTTGCAACGTAAACAGTGGATTGCCGAGCAGTCTTAGATTAGTAACGCCTGGAAATGAGCTTGCAAGCGCATCCACGGCTATCCATTGTGATATTTGGTTGTGTCTGAGGTCAAGAGTCTGTAACGTACTGCTGCAAGCCGCCGTCGCAAGCACGCCATCAATGGCATTATGGGATAGACTGAGTGATACGAGTTTTTCGGGCCCGACTACTGCCGGTATGTTATGGAACTTGTTGAATGACAGGTCTAGTAGTTCAAGCGAGGGCCATGGTATCCTGATTTCACCGTGATCGCCATCATTATCGGTGAGCTCGTTGGCGGCTAAGCTACACTCAGCTGCGGCCGGGAACCAGTCCGCCATGCGAACCAGAGTAGCACGCGGAACCATACACCGCACAAACGACACCATCTGAACGTTGTAGAACGCTGTGCTGTTTTCGTCTGATAGACTCCAGTCTAGTAGTCGATTGTCGTTCACAGTGAGGCGGCGAATACTGGGCAGCTGTTTGACGATGGCAGCGATGCTGTCGAGAGACTCGAACAGGTTTGCCGACAGATCTAGATCGACCAGGCTACCACAGATATCAACCAGATTGGTAGATACGGTACCGAACAAACATTCGCGGTCGAGCGAGATGACCGAGAGCGCACCAAGCTTGGCCCATCGGGTTCGGATCTTGTCGAACCCAACGCGCTCGGCAATCTTGGATCCGAACTTGACATCGGTTTGTTCAATCTGCGAAACAGCATCGCCGCCATATTTGTGCTTCAAGGCGTCAACAAAGTCTCGCGGGGTGTCTGATCTACTCAACAGTCTAGTTTGCTTGACGAGCGAGCCGCTTCCTGGTATCCGGCACTCGAAATATCGAACACCGTCGACCGAGCCTGAGTGCTTGCCTCTGCTTGCGTCGTCCCATTCGATGCCGACTGCCGCCACGTCCTTCCATTGAGGCACCGGCCCGTTAAATCTGACGGTTCCGACCTGTGCATCCAGCGAGATCCTGCTCGGCACTCGCACTGACATTGTAAGCTGACGGTCCTGCTTCCAAATATCGTACTTGGATCTCGCATCTCCTGCCCGTCGGCCCATTCAGGGGGTTCTCGAATTTTTGGCCTACAGTATCGAGGGATTCTTCTATATAGACCATGTATATCTTAAAATGCTAAGCCAATATAAACACCAACAACTAAGGGAAAAGAAAAAAAAAACCATTTATGCAAAACAAAAGGCGAAAAAGACACAGAAAATATTTACAATGGAAAACCCGAAAAGAATCAGCAGTATGCGGCTACTCAGCCTCGACCGCAGCGAGTACTTCTGGCTCGGTCGAAGGCGCAGGCAGAAGCAACTGCTGACCGCGCGAATTGGCACGCGAGGATAACCTTTTGCCGACCTCGTAGAACGAAATCATGATGGCACATGAAATCGAGACCTTCATCATGCGCGGCCCCAGTCCACGGAACAAGCCTCGCACCCCTTCCTCGGTATGTATATGCCGCAGCAGTTCCAGCATGCTGTCTTTGCGCGGGTCACGGTTGGAAAGAACCTGGCGGCGAGTTTTGCCGACGTCGAACGGCGTGGTCACGAATGCTGCGAACGATCCGGCGGTGGCACCGGCAGTAAATGCCTGGGCAAAAACTTCCGCCTCACCCAGGACCCGGCCGCGGTTGCAATAGTCCAACACTTGACGCACCCGCTCGTACCCGGTCCAGTATACGGCCGAGAAAGGTACGTCTCGCCAAAGCGTCAGAGTCAGTCCGCGCCAGAGAGACATGACCCCCTCTTTTCGAATCATAATTTTGAGACCATCTAGAGTCATTGCAAAGGCTTGACCAGGTAGCATGTGTTGCGGTCGCAATGACGTCCCGGCAGCGGTGGTGGCCGAACTGGCAGCAGCAGCAGCAGCAGCAGCATCAACACTTGTGCTTGATACTGACTGCAATCGCGTCCGGAACAGCTCGAGCGGAGAAACAACGGTGGTGGCTAGTGCCCGAGCAAATCCGCCAGACAATAGCGGCGCAAGCGTATCGGATTTGATGGGAATAGCTGTTCGAAGGTAATCGTAGCCGACAAAATATATGACGTTGGAAGGAATCGCCATAAACAGTGCCGGTGAAAGACCGCGGAACAATGACGAGGCGCCCTCGTTGCGTATTATTTTTGATACTCCGTCCCAGGTGCCTCGAAAGATCTGTTCCCTTTGTGAATACTGCTGGACTGCGCATTGATCGAACGTGGATGCCACGCAGTAATCGACTTGAGCGGGCATAGCGAACACGTCGCGGCAACAGGCGGTGACGCCAAGGTCGCCAGACACTGCTGCTGCTGACGCTCGAGGCAGGCCCGAGTACACATTTAACCCGCTACCGGTGATCTGCTTGGCTGGAGACGACGGAACACATTCCTGCAGCTGTAATCGCACCCGGATGACATCGAACGGAGTGGCGAAGACCGCGTTGATAAGCGATCCCGACACCGCAGCCGCCGACCGCTGCAATGCGGTCGCGTCTGAATCTGACAGAGACGACCCTACCATTCAAAGATAACAGGCTGACCGGCTCGAAGTTTGCTCGTGTTTTTTTTTTCTTAATGTACGGAGGTGGAAGACGTCGAGGACAGACACACCTTTTTTTTTGGTGCGTATCCCGTCATCGCTAAACAAGCTGCGCAGTTGGGAGTCACCAAGTCTGGACTCGTTACCCGGATCAAAATCTGTACGTGTGGCAGATTTCTACGCTTGTCGTTGGTCCCAAAAAAAAAGCCAAACTTATTAGTGTTTAAAATAGATGAACATGGGCCAAGAGACTTCAAGACTTGCTAGTTCAACGGCTGCCGTCCAAAGCCTTAGTAGTGCCTGGAACCGCTCCTCGGTTGCGTCCGGCCCGCCAGTGGCGCTGACATTGCCAAGGCGTTCGTACCCCCCAAAGTTTTGCTTGTCGCGGCGGACTCGAATCCTCGATGCGGCCAGCAAAACAACCTTCCCCCCCCCCCTCGAGCCGAATTCAACACACGACATCCGGCCAAGCTACGGTCGTCGAGAAAAAAAAAAAAAAACTAAGCGTTTCTAGTGATTAGTTCAGAAGCGTGAGATGTATCATCATCCGGCACCACCAATGCCAGCGTCGCCAAATGCGAAGCGAATGCGCGTCGATGGACCGTCGCCTTATGCAGGAGGGCAACAACAACCACCGGCGGGCGGAGTGATGCCGCAGTATGGAGCCCCCGTGCCACCACCAGCAGCAGCAGCAGCAGCAGCAGCAGTTCATGTTCCTTCTCCGTCCCTGCAGCACCAACTTCAGCCCGGTGTTGCCATGCCAGGTCCTCAGCAACAGCAGCATCCACCGGCACCGGTACCTCTGGGCGGCGGGATGGCACCTCCACCGCCGGGAATGGCTCATGCCGTTCAACAACAACAACAACAACAACAACAACAGCCGCCGCCGGCGGTGGTGGCCCAGCAGCAGGCTTTAATGTCGCTTGATGATGAGGATCTCATTGGTGCTACCGATGAGCTTGATTCGATTTCCGCCCGCGAGATCAGCGCGTCGCGCTATGCCCGTCACCACGAGTGGATGGAACAGATCCTTGGGTCCGCGTACCAGAGCTCAAAGATCATGCCGCCTGCTCTATACCAGACCAGGGTTCCGTCTACCGGACAATGGGTGGTGCTCTACGGCGGAGTCGCTCACCTGCGCAGAGCGGTCGAAGTTGAACAGGCAAAGACCGAGGCGGTCGAGTTCTACGACCAGGCAATCAAGAGCATCAAAGACGGCACTATTCGAGAGCTTGCGAACGAGACGCACAAGATTGCGAACGAGACATCGGCCTTGCTCGGGCCTGCCGAAGACTAAGATTGGGCCGTGTTGCGTGCACTTATTCTTATTATTATTATTACTACCATCCTCGGTGCACTGTGACTGGCAAGTCTACTTTCTCCGCAGAACTGCGATATTTTTTTTTTTTTTTATATGTTGTGTTTGTAATGTACGATAGGGATTTAAGAATACTAAATCGTGGTTCATCAGCTTGTCTCCAGCACTTATTAGTCGAATCCCCCCCCCGCCCCGGCGGTGACTAAGCTGCCCCACCAAAATGGCCATCTCCATGACTAAGCAAAGGCCCCAAAATGGCCATCTCTATGACTAATTGCTTACATCACGGTACCGTCGAATGAGCTTCGCGGCAATATGTAACCGCCGGAAGAGCGCACAACCACCGGCGACCACCGGCGACGACCGGAGTGTGCTGGCGACGTAAATGTCGCCAGATTGGTCGTAAGCATTGCATTCAGCAGTTCTGCCCCCTTGACGCTGCAGCTCTCTGTCTTGACGTGGCGACGGCTTTGGTCGGGTGCTCTCGGCTGACTGGCACGGTGAGATCACTGCCCCCCCCCCCGCAACTTCCGCGGGCTGAAATAGTTTCGCTGCCCCTCGAACATTCTCACCGTAGAGAGCCATCCCGTAAATAAAATCCCCCCCGTGTTCTGGTTGCAATCACCGTCCGGTCCACCTTGAACGCTCTCCATCTTCTGCAATTCTCATAATGCTTGCCAGATCACCACAAGCGCTGCTGTCGTCAGCGAGACTCGTTGCAGCCAGAAGACTGCTGTCGTCGACGGCGGTACGGACAGCCGACGCTGTCGCTGGAGCGACTCCGATTGCCGCTGCTGCTCCGGCACCCGTCAGCACTCGCAAGGCCGTGGGCGGAGTCCGCGGAGGCATCTTTGGATTCCTGCTGGGATCCACCGTGACCGGATTGTTTGGCTATTTCTACGTGCTGGACGCTTACCGCGACTCCAACTCGCTCCTGCTCGAGGATCTGCTGCAACTGCAGCGACGCATGGGCAAGCTGGAGCAGACGCTCAAAGAGAGGAAGTAGCGTGCCAGATGATCGCCAGCCTGTCTCCTGCTGCTGCTGCTGCTGCTGCTGCTACTTATTTACCTCCACCGAGCACGTTTAGTCGGTCGTGTAATCTGTGCTGATGTGCCGTGTTGTTTTTTCTATGGGTTGCATGAATTGGGTCTCTCACTGCCATGTTTTATTCCGGTTTTTTCTATTTTTCTACTTGCTTTGGGATCAAGTATTGACCAGGTCCGGCATTCCACAAGAATCAATAAAGAAAAAAAGAAAAAAAAAAAAGACCTGAAAATTACATCTCTGTCTGGGTTGAAGTCTCGGCCGTGCCTCGTGAGTCGATGCTTTCACCATTTGGCCCGTAGAATGTCATAGTCTTAATTCATGGCGCATCCGATCTCTGGTAATCACCATACACGTCGCATTGAAGCGTGCCATGTCGCCTTGTTTTGTGCATAATTATCCGAAACATTGTGCCAGGTTACAGGCTCAAAGACGTAGACTTCCCCCGAGCACTCCATAATTTATATACCCGGCAGTCGCCGGTGTCTTTCTGCGCCCGTACCAGAAGCCCCATGATACGAACTCTGGGAGTGCGCAACTAAGGGCGGCCTATTCTGGCTTCCAACACACCCCGCGTGGGATCGTCGGCCGCATTCGTTTGAACGATAAGCCCTGATGGCGATTCGCTAAGTTGCAAACAACCTAGTTCTTCGAAAGCCAGGCTGACAGCTACGACTCTCGAGGTAGCAAAGCTCTCATCACTTGCATATATTGGTCTACAATGGCTTCGCTATTTTGGCGTCTATATGACTACTTTCTCGGCTTGTTCTGGTAAGTTTGCCCTTGGTCTGGCATGCGCTCGTGCTGCCCCGTCGAGACATGCCCCCGGCAACCCGCCTGCTGTCTGGTTTTACCATGCTTTGCTAACCCTGCCAGGTCGTCTGAGGTACTTGTTCGAGAGCGAATAGTAGAGATTGCACGGTTTTTGACTAACTTCAGATGGACGTAACCATACTCGGGTTACAGAATGCTGGCAAAACGTCGCTGCTGCGAGTTCTGGGTGTAGGTGTCTTGCTGTGAACTCTGGTTCATTCGGTGACGGGTTATGCTGACATCACAGGGCGGTAATTTCACAACAGAGTATGTTCTACCTCGGTGTGGTGTGGTGTTTTGTGGCATTGCAGTATTGACGACAGTTCCATTCCTACCATTGGATTCTCCATGAAGCGGGTGCGAAAGGGCCGAGTGACAATCAAAGTGTAAGCAACAGCCGTGCCGGGCGACAAAACCTAACAGGATATCCTGCTAATCGATAGATGGGATTTGGGTGGACAACCACGATTCCGCTCAATGTGGGAACGGTACTGCAAAGGTGTCAATGCCATATTATTTGTGGTCGATAGTGCTGACCCTGCGACGCTGACGATCGCCCGCATGGAGTTCGAGGCGTTGATTTCCAAACCGTCGCTCGAGGGGATTCCGGTTCTGGTTCTGGGTAATAAAAATGACTTACCAGAGTCCTATGACGTTGATAGCATTATCGAGATAATGAACCTCAAAGCAGTGGATGACCGGGAAGTGTCGTGCTATTCTATTTCGGCCAAGGAGGCTACCAATGTCGATGCTGTTCTGAGCTGGCTGGTTTCCAAGTAAGTTCTCATGAGTTTCTTAGTTTGCCTCCCGGATGGTGAGACGTGTATTGACGGTCGCAGAACTTCATAATCGGTATTCCATTCGAACAAACTATGCGCGGGCATTAACTGGTTGCCACGGCATACTTGTATAGTTATTCATAGACAATACGTTTTTCTTGTACTTAATTTCTTAGTTTGGTTTTATTCATCTTGTCCTTTCTCTAATATTTTTCTTGGTTTCTTCTGGATTTGGTTTTCAATTTTTGTTTTTTTTTTTTTTTTTTTTTTGGCTTGGTCAATCTCAAACTTTGGAATGGAGAGGGGCATCTGTGTGTGCAAGGCAAAAATACATAAAAAAGATTATTCATTATCGTCGTTAACTACAGATCTGAGGTACTATTGTCATTTCCGCCTAGTTGTGAATCTGGTTCGGTTGATTCTGCTGCATTGTTTGCCTCTCGTTCGCGCTTTCGTTTGAGGGCTTTTTTCCGCTGCTGCTGCTTCTGCTTCTGTAGTTTGTCAATCACTGCTCCTCGACGACTGTGTTCCGGATCAGCGCGAAACTGGAGCTCCTCGGCCATCTTGGCCCGTACAATCTTCCGGTTCTGTTCTCGGGATCGGGTTGCTTGGGACGACATAACCAGTCCGGTAGGAATATGTCGCAGCTGTACTTTGGAGTTTGTTTTGTTGATCTGTTTTTGGTCCAAATTGGCTGATTAGTCTATGACCAGATCGTTTTGTTGTTCACGTTACATGATATCAAGTGCTATATACCTTCTGTCCACCTTTGCCTCTAAACCAGGATCGATTAACATCAGTTTTCAATCGAGCGCCTAGCAGGGTGATCGTAACGTACCCTCCCTTGATGAAAACCTCTTCTATATCGTCGTCGGAAATCGTCGGACGAGACGGCATCTGCTTCTTGAACTGGCATCCTGAACCTGACAATGGACGCCGCAAGCTCGTGGTCCTTAACGTGCGGGCCAGACTTCGAGCCAAAAGTGGCACTGGCACGGCTCGGTATATAAGCTGTGCAAACCTGTTCATCGCTCGCAAGTATCCATGTTTGCAATCTGCATGTTTTCTGTAGGTATATCATCTAGGTTGAGCAAATCAATTTAGGCTCGGATTGTCCTCGCGGACTGGCTGAGAACTCCCAAGTCTCTCTGCTCACAATGTTTCTACGTTCACGCCTTGACAGACTCAAATAGATCAAGGTTATTTTCACACTATACTTCTACACACTAGTTATATTTGATTATTCCATCAACTAATGACCAGCCCTCAGCCTCCAAATCTTCTGCGTGCGGCCTTGATACAGCCCAAGCGCTAAAGAGAAGTACAAACTATTAATGACATGTGGGGGTATTGATATGGTGATTCAACAAACACAGGTATCCATAATAAAAAAAAAGGCAACAATCACAAAAAATAAGAAAATAAACCGTGTAGATGGTATAATACACGGGGGAAATAATATTAGGATCATGGAAAATACCGACGCTGAGCTAGCCGAGCAGCAGCAATATCATCCACTGCTTTGAGCCCATCCCAACATGGTGTTGTCTCGAGAATGGTATCCTGAACCAGAAATGAAGATTTGCTTATCATTTTAGACAGAAATTCAACTCCTGACATTCCACAGTTACGGCAATGCGTCAGTATCAATAAGTATCTCCTGTCGCATTTTCGACCGGGAACACGCGAATCAAACCGTCAAATGAAGTCTGATCGCTTCCTGCAAACGAGGGAGTCAATGTAATATCATTGAGGTCAATGCCTTCCTGCTGGTGATCAAATAAACTGCCTGTTTTCGCCACCCGGGTAGCCGAATGAGCGACACCAGGATCCGTGGAGTCGGTAGAGTTCAGCGTAATGGTGTCCAAGGAGAAACACAACGCAGGAGTACTAAGATCAGGCTCGGCAAGCTGATAACTATCAACAGGCATCGACTTCGGTGACACCAAAGGTGGAGGGCAACGTGGCCACTGCGACTTGTCCATTGGTGCGAACATGTTCTCATTGAACTCGACAAGGATGTCAAGCTCAGACTCGTCTGACGAGCAGCTGTTGATAGTCATAGAGTCAGACCACGAGCCGGATGCATTGACCGCCTTTTCAGTCACAGTTTTAGTCACCTGTTGGTCGGCAGTATTTGAGAGGCTCCCCTTTTCTGTATCTCTCTCTGCCACTTTAGGATCAACGGGTTTCGAAGAGACCACAGGATCCAAAGCTTTGACAGCAGAAGACAATGTCAAGGCAGCATTTGAGAGTCTGGTTGCATCAGAAATCAAGCTCGCACAAAAAGCTTTGAAGTTACTGGTCAAGAAAAATGAGTCATCCGGGTCATGTGCGCCATTCGAGGTGTCCTCTGTCTCTTCCGGAATCTGCGTATCGAGAGGCAACTGTTCAAAACTGGAACAAGAGCATTTTTCGTCAATGTTGGTAGCAGACACGTTACCAAAGCTACTGCCATTGCCAGGATAGAAACCAGGACCGGCCGGCGTAATGAAAGTGAACACATCGTCGGATATAACAGAAAGGAGGTGCTCTGGATCTTCATCCACAGAAGGAGCCAAATTTGCGAAAACGCGCTGGAAATCATCTTTCTGACAAGTCTGGCTTTTTTTGACAGTGGCCTTGGCATTGCCACAACGATGAAACAGTCGGTGCCAAAAGGCAGGCTTGTTGTCGTCCATGTCGGCGAGAGCCAGCGTTCCCTCCTCCAGTTTACGCTCAACCGAGGAGCAGCAGTCAGAGCGCACGGGTGACTTGAACTTAGACTTGGACAGGCCAGATGTAAACATCCTCTTGACTCTGGATACACGTCCAGTAGGATTAGCTACAGCGAGCACGACCGGTTCCGTCACGGGAAGTTGAACAGACTCGGCCTATCAACGTCAATTACCGTAGCGCGGCAGTTATTAGAACTTTCTTACATTCTCAGTTGCAGCAGACAGTCTAAAGCAACCAGTTGCTTCTTTAGCAGACAGGCACTGAACTTGATTAGAGCAAATCATCCACCGTAATTTCTGGGCACAACGGAGCCTCTCCGGGCAGTCCCTCGCCCGCGGCATACTTACCGCTTTTTTCCAAAACTTCGGCAGAAGAGTTCTGAAGAAAGGGGTCGAAGTGAAAGCCAAACGACGTGAGTCGCAGCTGCCAGACATTTTGAAGTTTAAAAAAACGCTTGGATATTACTTTGCACTGTCGCAATAGAGAATAAGAGAAGTTGTTCGATATTGCGGAGAGGGTATAAGTACAAAGACCCGGACGGGCTCTCCGTAAAATTGTCTATTAAGCACTACCAGTGCCATTATTTTACATTCAGCCTGACAACACACCAGATTTGATTGTGGGCCAACTACTTAGGTAAAATACCTGGTTGGGCCGGTTCGACATCTCGACATGGCCTAAATTTAAACGCGACCACCAACTGGGAAGTCACGGGGTTCGATCAAGCGAAGAGATCACACTTGCCCACGTCCGTGATCCGTCTGATCAACACTGCTCACTACTAATTTAAACAGAGAATATGCAGTTATATTACTGTATTTTGTATATAAGCATCTGAAACCTCTCCTAACCGGTACTATTGAACGCAATACCGCACAAAAACAATTACAACAAACAACACGCCCTTGAATAGACAAAATCTCCTCTACCATTCGCCAACCACATAGCCATTTGCATCTAACCAGCCATGTTGCCATTTTAATCTCAAAAATGTGATTATTCAATGGCTCATGTAACGGAAAGTGCCGACATTACACCACAGCAACCAAAACAACCTCTCAAATGCACGTTGACCAGTCATGCTCCCAAGCCATGGCCCCCCGCAAAGACAAAGCCATGCCAACGGAAGACATCAAGGTGGCTAGCTCACTTGGAGATTGTAGCTCTTCCATAGTAAATGGTGTTATCGTGTTGAACGACGATAAACTCCAAAGGTCGGTGTTCAGTGGCAAAGACAGCAGAATTGTCGCCATACTTCAACAGGCCGCCAATAGCAGTCTGTAGTGCATTCAAGACGTTCTTGTCCATCGCCAACTCGGAGCCGGTCGCGTCACCAGACTTGAGCTTCTCGCTGATGATTTCCTTAGCGAACACAACCTCGGTCAAAACTCCCAGTCTCTTTCTATCCTTGCGAATTCGAATAACCATGTGCATACAGGCAAGAGTAGCGAATGTATAGATACACGAGTACGCGAAGAACACAAAAACAGCAGTCGAATCAGCAATGTGGATACCGCGCTTGGGCAACACCTTCAACGCCAAGTAAACCATGCCGAAACCAGTGGCAGCACTAAAAGCCATGACCAGTGTCATAACAATCAACGCAATTCTGGCAGCCGTTATATAGTTTTTGGGCTGGATCTTCTCAGCACTGGCAAAAATAGATGCCTCTGACATGCTTGTCCACTGCTGGCCAGACGTGTTGAAAAAAACCGCCAGATCAATAGGGTTGGCGATTGCCTGAGCTTTAAGGGCGCGTATGGCTCTAAAAAAACTGACGAAAAGTATTAAGTCGACGGTAGAGTTGAAACCGTAAAAGAACGTATCAGAGTCGTCAACGTGGGCTTGCAAAAGAGACGAGATATTCTCAGCTGCACATGCCAGAAAATAACCGCCGAACAGACCCAATACCAGATAGGTAAACCTTCGAGATCTTCTCGTCTGTGTACTTGCGAACACCGGCTGCGCTTTCGAGGCAGGCAGGGCCATAAACGTTAGGTATGACAGGGACTCTTTGTCAGGTATGGCCACAGCGTATTTTTCAGCTAGCAAATCGGCCACCGGCATCGAAACACGGACCGGAAAGATCGCATCTGCCGCATATTTGACCCCGGTGCTCTTTGGCTTGAGCACGTCTGGAGAGATCTTGTAATAGCGCAGAAGAATTGCCAACACGGCTATTGCCGACATCAACATCGCAGTGAAATCTGAGTGGGACAGCGAAGCACTCGTTCTGTGCTCTGAATCGTCTGTCATTGTAATTTATGGACCTTGTTGACAATGAAAGATAAGTTAAAGAGCTGAAGACTGGCTGTAACAATGAGCGAATTCCGGCGCATCTGCTGACGCAAATAGCTGCCGGGCAGCTGAGGTGTTCGTACTGAACCGGCCTGCGAGAGCGCGGTAAGGGTGTCGTAGAAACCCAGGAGCAGGGTTTCCTAACCAAGGTGATATAGGTTTAAAGGAACTGCCGGCACAATAAGGTAAGCCATGCGCCATTATGTTCTGGAATACCTGACGACGAGGAGGAGTGTTCAGATGGTGTTCTGATATGAAAGACTGATGGTGATGAAGAACGAGACCCTCGCGGAAGCCAGATAAACCACCGCGTGTGCGACCCTAAGCCTAATCAGCCAGCGGTCCCGCGCAATCGCGTATAGTGCGGTCGAGACAATCCCGGATTCTGGTTTCGAGGCAAGTCGATGGCTCCGGTAGGACAAGATCACTGCAACAGTCCCACATCGTTCTCTGGTCACACAGGCTACTCGGCGGAAGTGCAAATATGAGAGGAGTGTTGGCAGCTGCTGCAGGTGCCATGCTGGCGTTGTCGTCGGCCGTGGACGGCATGCAACTGCCGTTCGTGGGCATGCCGCCGTCTCGCCACGGTGACGGCGAAGACTACGCTACCGGATTCACCCTGCGGCACATCTATCACCACGGTACAGAGGAGTTTCAGAATCTGCATCTGCGAATGGACATATCCCCGTCGTATCACCTGCTGTCCGGTGAACAGGCTCTCAAGGCGCGGTCGAAGCCGTCCAGGATGACTCGTTTGGCGGACAGGGATCCAGATTTCATGGAGTCGTATATCAAATACGCCGGCAGTGACAAGGCGGTTGCAATCGAGTTTGACTGGAAGACTGAAGACGTGATGGTTCCGGATGTAGCCGACCGCGAGACGTTGATATCGTTTGCGAAGATGACGGCGGATGCGTACGTTGAGACCCCTCAGAACAAAGACTGGCTCGAAGTTGGCTCGCCGTTGAACGAGACCGCTGGCTTTGGTTGGGAGTCGAACGGGTTGAGAGGTCACATTTTTGCTGATGAGACCAACTCGACGGTGATCATCGCCGTCAAGGGCACATCGGCCAAGGTGTTCCATAGTGATGGTGACACGGTGTCTTCAGACAAGACCAACGACAACCTGTTATTCTCGTGTTGCTGTGCCCGTATCTCGTACATGTGGCGCACGGTTTGTGACTGCTATACAAAGTCGTACACGTGCTCTCAGTCCTGTCTCGAGAAGTCGCTCTACTCTGAGGACTATTACTACCGGGCGCTGCTGGACATGTACCGCAACGCGTCTGCGATGTATCCCAGTGCCAACATTTGGGCCACGGGCCACTCGTTAGGTGGTGCCATGGCGGCTTTGCTTGGTCGCACCTACGGCCTGCCAACGATTGCGTTTGAGGCTCCCGGCGAAGCACTTGCTGCCAAGCGGCTGCACTTGCCATTTGCTCCAAATGGGAGCGAGGGCCAAGAAATGATTTACCACATCGGCAATACTGCTGATCCTGTCTTTATGGGTGTCTGCAATGGTCCCACCTCGGTATGTTGGCTTGGCGGATACGCCATGGAAACACAATGCCATACCGGAATCGAATGTATTTACGACACTGTGAACGACCTCAAATGGCACATTTCGATTTCAAAACACCGGATACGGCCGATTATTGAAATGATGCTAGACTATGATATAGCTCCAAAATGTGCTGCTCCTGTTGATTGTCAGGATTGCTATGATTGGAGTTTTGAGTAAATCCCAGTCGTCTCCAACACGGTTCTTTTTAGTTTTTTTTGGTTTTTGGTTTTTTTTTTTTTTGGTTTGGGCTATGGCGCTGAATTTTGTTATTCGCGAAAGATCTACATTTCAGTTATTATAGATGATGGTATTTTTTTTCTTTTCAAATCCGGGGTTGAGTTTGATACCGGGGAGCTACATTATTTCAATTATTTATTGGGTTCGGCATTTGCTGAGGTGCAGCGTACTTTGAAGGATGAATGGTTGTGGTTAGCGTATTTGCATTCATGTTTGTGCATATTCAATTTAAACTATTTAAAACATCATGATATTACCGTCAGAAACAGATTTCCCCCGAATGTTCATCAGGCGTCTTTGTCTGGGACCGGAGTTGTCGGTCGAGTGGATGAGGCAGAAGATTCCTTTCCAGACACGATCCTCATTACTTTGTTCAGACCTTTGCTTTCTATAGCAGCCGGTTCCCGGTCAAAAACCGTCATCAAGACTGCCAACGCCGATGCGAATACAAGGATGTCGCCATGACGAAAGGTCCTGACAACACCCTTTTTAACAAGCGTGCGCCAGTACGATTCAGCCGCCCATCTTGCTGCCGGAATATACTTCAGCTTGCTAGCGGTCTGGTCAAAATAGGCCCACAGTCCAGCAATAAATCCAATCAGCCTGACTCGTGACGTCGGCATGACCTTGTTTGGCAGAACATAGCCAGTCAAGCAGAGACCTGACCATACGGTTGACACGGTCATGGTTGCAAATACCGACGTGCGAAACGCGTTTTCCAAAATTGATTTGCCGGCCAGCTTCGGACTGGTCTTCAGCTTTCGAAACGAGGCTAGAGCAGCAACAGAGTAAAGTATCGCAACGTATTTGTAGACGCGTCTGAACTGAGCTGCCGACAGTTTGACCCAGGCCGTAAAGCACGAGTCATCCAATGGATGAAGCAATGCGCAAGACAGTTGCTTGATGCCAGGATGTGCCTGTGATACTATGCCATCGACAACCTTGAAGTGACTGGCAAGTGCGTATGAGTCTGGGTACAGTATCGGAGAATTGAACGGTGGATACTGCTCGGTTGTTATATCCCTGATCGTATTGATGATCGTTGTCGATGAGGGGTAGTTCAGGTTTTTAGGAAATCCAGCAGGAGCAGACTCAAAGTGAGCAGGAAGCGATTTGTAGGCAATCTTGGATACCGTACCCGGACAGCAGTCACTGTCGTATACAAACGAGTACAGCAGTTGTGCGGCCGAGAACGGGAACAGAATCCACACGCCAACTTTGTCGCGGATGAAAGAGAACTGTTTTTGAAGGAGTATGGCATTTGCTAGCTGCTCGGCTGCCATGGTCACCGCATAGAATGCAATGTAGCTCCGAGTACCAGACGACGGCAGGTTGCCCATCATCAAGCCGGCGCCAAAGCCGGCGGTCAGAGCGGGGAAGTATGGCGACTTGAGCAGCTTGGTCGTACGCCTATGCTTATGCCTGAACTTGCGAGCTTCTTTCAAATGAACATTATTGTGCAGGGTAGAGGTTACCATGTACAGCGCACGATACGATGCAGCCATCAGGGCTGTGGTCGACGCAATCCGACCGCGGGGCCGGTCGACCAGCCTCGGTCGAGACCTAAACAGACAACGTCAGCACCGTGCAACAGAATCTGCATGCGAAGCGTTAGCGTGGTGCAATCACCTTGTTTTCAATCCCACAAAATACTGCACGATAAAGTGTCCTGCGTATGTCACACCGAACGTGCGAGTCGCTAGTCTCCACAACCTGCCCGAGAACGTCAGCAACCAACCAAGCTCATGCCCAGAAACGCAAAGGACTGCCCACTTAAACACAAATGGTCCAACCTCAGTCTCAACCGTGCTGACATCTTTAGCACCTGGTATCAATTGCCTCGTGTTTACTGGCCCGGCCAGGGTATCGAGCGCCTTTTCCTTCCCCTTCCTGTCGCGAGACTTGGTGAGATCATGATGGCGGCCGTGCCGACTCGCAGCGTACGCCATGATCTGACCGTACTCCTCAGGCGACAGCAGCAGTGCCACAATGTAAGCAGCAACTTTGGCATCCGACATTGCTTTATCGCCTTCTGCTGCTTTTTCTGAGACGGTGCCGAGCAAGCCAGAAGCCGAAACATGGGTTTGCGGGGGGGAGAGACTCAAAAGCTCGGCATCATGCTTCGTGTTTTATGTCCCCATCGTCCGCCAAAAAAAGCCGCACGTCATGTGGTTTGCCGTGATTGCAGCCGGGTAACCTCTGGGGTTTGGGGTTTTTTTTCTTTTTTTGGGCTCTGGCCATGCGATGCTTCGCTTCAGTTTGTTTACATGACATTTTTGAGCAAGTTTGAGGATTTCTGCGGTCCAGCTTGTCGCTTCTTTATTGTTTGTTGAGACAAGCGGAACCGACCTGGGCATTAAGTGATTGTTGTGGTGAGCTTTGGTTTGCCCCGTCTGTCACGCATTGCAGACTTCTCGGCACTTGCTTGCACACGGCGCTGCTGGTAGCAGCGTTTCGAAACCATCGGTGGATCTTTTGTCTTGTTTGCATGGCAGTTGTGTATAGCGCTCAGCGCAGTGAGGAAAGATGTCAATAAAGACCGCGCCTGAATACGACACAAGTATAAACTACTATCGTTTACTGGATTTGGGCGTTACCGCCGGCAAAGAGGATGTCAGGAAAGCCTTTCGTAAGATGGGTAAGTAAACGATACAATTTTTTTTTCTTTTTTTTTTTTTGTTTGCCAGCGGCATTTATGCTCGTTCCGGTTGTTGACCTTGCGATATTATAGCTCTCGTGTACCATCCAGATAGGAAGGGCGGTGACTCTGAAAGTTTCCGGCTCGTTAAGCGTGCGTATGACGTGCTAACTGATCCGGACAAACGAGCGATTTACGACAGAGCATGGACGACAGAGATGAGAAAGACGCCTCAAAGTACGCCTAAATATAAGCCTCAGACGACGCAGCATGGCTACTATACTCAAGGTTCCAAGACATACTCTAACTACGATCCCAATTTCAACTTCACCAACTTTGGATATACAAATACGTTTGTGAATTCCGATGCCAGCGCCTATCAAAGTACCCGGTCTCCCAAGAAAGCACAGAGCAGTACGAGTGGTGCGAATATCTTTGTTCCCCCGGTGTACGGGCAATATCCTGCTCAGCAGCCGCCACATCGGCAGCGATCGACTCCTGCTCCATTTCAGTATCAAACCGCGTCCCAATATCAATATCAGCAGCAGCAATCACAGTGGCAACCACAAGGGCAACCACAAGGGCAACCACAAGGGCAGCAGCAGCAACCACAAGGGCAGCAGCAGCAACCACAATGGCAACCACAAGCGCAACCACAAGGACAGCAACAAGGACAACAACAACAGGCGCAGTATCATCAACCTGGATCGGACCAAACGTCTCAGCACGAACAAGCTGCTCGTGAACAAGCTGCTCGTAAATATGCTGTTGAAGAAGCTGCTCGTCAATATGCTGCTCGTGAACAGGCTGCTCGTGAAGAAGCTGCTCGTGAAGAAGCTGCTCGTGAAGAAGCTGCTCGTGAATATGCTGCTCATGAACAGGCTGCTCGTGAACAAGCTGCTCGTGAAGAAGCTGCTCGTGAAGAAGCTGCTCGTCAATATGCTGCTCGTGAACAGGCTGCTCGTGAACAGGCTGCTCGTGAACAAGCTGCTCGTGAAGAAGCTGCTCGTGAAGAAGCTGCTCGTCAATATGCTGCTCGTGAACAGGCTGCTCGTGAACAGGCTGCTCGTGAACAAGCTGCTCGTGAAGAAGCTGCTCGTGAAGAAGCTGCTCGTCAATATGCTGCCCGTGAACAGGCTGCTCGTGAAGAAGCTGCTCGTCAATATGCTGCTCATGAACAGGCTGCTCGTGAAGAAGCTGCTCGTCAATATGCTGCCCGTGAACAGGCTGCTCGTGAACAAGCTGCCCGTGAACAAGCTGCCCGTGAACAAGCTGCTCGTGAACAAGCTGCTCTTGAAGAAGCTGCTCGTGAACAAGCTGCTCGTGAACAAGCTGCCCGTGAACAAGCTGCCCGTGAACAAGCTGCTCGTGAACAAGCTGCTCTTGAAGAAGCTGCTCGTGAACAAGCTGCTCGTGAACAAGCTGCTCTTGAAGAAGCTGCTCGTTATAAGGCTGAGATTGATGCTGCTCGTGAACAAGCTGCTCGTGAAGAAGCTGCTCGTGAAGAAGCTGTTGAGCAAGCTGCTCGTAAACAAGCTTCTCATGAGAATTCGTTTAAGCAAGCGTATCAAGATTGGTACCATACATCTAACGGCCAGTCCGCAGAAGAGAGTCCTGCATTGCCGAATGTGATCGATCCGGAAGACGATAACATGCGGACTTCTTTCATCGTACCGGAACCACGTGAAGCGGTGGCTGCTCCGACAGCTGCTGACCAGATGAACAAAAGTAATGGTGTAAGCACTCAAGAGACGCAACCGTCGCATGGCCCGACCGTAGCAGTCCCTAGCGATATCAGTCCACCATCTCAGACAATTCCAATGCAAACTGAAGGCCGTGGCTCTTCGGCGCCAGTCATGCAGACGTCTTCAGCTCAGATCGACGAGGGTGGTGATACGAGCGATTCCAGTGCTGAACCCTCTAATACTAGAAACGAAGCTTGTGTCAGTCGCTCGAGTACTATCAGGGAGGCCAGTGCTAGTGCTGCCGATATTAGTAGTGTAGCCGGCTTTAGTCCTATCAATATTGGCAGAAAGGCCAGTGTTGCGCCGTTCAAGGTCGAAGGCCGAGCTGATCTGAGCCAGAAGTTATATGCCACTCGGGCATCTATACCGTCGTCAAGACAGGCGGTTTACATTGATTTGTCTGACGACGACGACGATAGCTCTGCTCAGTTAGGGAACGCGAGATCAGTTCGGGCGGCCGGTCGAGCTAGGAATGCAACGGCAAGTTCGTCTACAGCTGCAAGGGAATCAAGTACGGCTTCGGCTTCAGTTTCGCCGGCTGCAAGCAAAGTATCCCCAGTTGCGGAACCGATCTCTACGGACGCACCGGCGACAGCGGAGGAGCAGAGTTCTATCCAGTCGTCGACTGCCGGAGTAGATCAACGATCGAGATTGAAACACGGCAAAAATGGATTCCGACCGGAGAAATGGAACATTGACGCCAGCTCATTTGCACCCGGTGGTTCCACGGAGATTTACACACCGACGGCGAGATCGCAAACGCCGCACCGGAGACCGGGTTTCACGCACACAACTAGCAGTTCGCCAGCCGTGGGATATAGTACAACGCCGACTCCGGCACCGAAGCCTTCCGGTGGTGTGAGCACAAACGGACGACAGGCGACGAGTCCGGCTAGTAACAGCGATGCGCCGTCGCCGGCGCACAAGAAGCACCTAGCTTCATTGCCAGAACCAAGCCAGGCGGCACGGAAGAGTGATGCAGAACCGGTGGTGGTTGGCAGTGAGGCGGACGTTGGTATCGAGAACGTGCCCCCGAATAGTGCTTTCAAACCGGGCATGTCACCGCGTAAGAATCGGACAAAACCTCGGGCGAAAGTCAACAACGTGAGCGTCTTCAACGATTTGGGGTTGTTCCGTGGAGTGCCGCCGTTGACGCAGACCCGGGGCAATTTCCAGATGAATGATCTCAAGGACTCGATTCCAATTGACTTTGGGAGGGCTGGACGTCAAACCACTGGTGATACAAATCCACCAAGTCCTGTTGTGGGTTCAGACGGCGATGTCGAGATGAAGTCTCCTCAAGAACCGTCACTGCCGACTGCTGCTGCTGCTGCTACGGCTGCTGCAGATGCTGCAGATGCCGTCCCCCAGTCTGAAGAGAAATCTGCGAATGACAAGTTACCGTTCGATAGAGCGGCGCCAATCGTGCAATCGCCAATGGCATATCGGTCAATGTCTCACGAAGCCGCCAGGAACGGTCCCGACTACGATCTGCACAGTTCACCGGTGATCGTGGCGTTTCACGGGCCGAGCCCGCCGGTGCTGACGAACTCGGTGAACCCGAGCAAGCAAGAGCTTGAAGCATTTTGGCAGGCGATGGTGAACTACGAGCGGCAATGGCGGGATTACGAGAGCAAGATTAGCACGTACGCTTTCGAACGGCATGAGGCTGACAACAAGAACATCGATGCGGTGATGAACGACTCTGACTTCTTGACCCGGTACGTTGCGGTCTTGAAACAGGACGAGATCGTTCGCCAGGAGTATCATGAGGCGTGTCGAGTCCGGAAAGGTGCGATGCTGGCGTTGTTGCATGCCAGGCGATTGGTGGAATATGGTATGTAAGATATGGGTGGTGGTGGTGTGTACAGTAAACAATGTGATTTATAATTACTCAATTTACATAATAAAATAGTTTATTTACAACAAAACTAGCGGGTAATGAAGTGCGAGAGGAAGAAAAAAAAGCAAACGAGCAAAGAACAAAAGGAGGAGGCATCGCGGAGATTATTCAGGTTCTTGAGGACCACCGCCTTGTTCGGGACCAGCCAGACCGGACGACTTCTCGCCTTGTTTTCTGACACCGGAAACGATATCGTCGACACGGAGCAGCAAACAAGACGACTCGATAGCGGTCTTCATGGACTGGAGTTTGATCGCCTCCGGTTCCCAGACGCCGTATTCTTTCATGTCAACAATCTTGCCGGTGTCGCCGTTGATGCCCCAGGTGTGGAGGCCCTGGGCGTGTTTGGCGCGCAGCTCGGCCAGCACCTTGATGGGGTTGGCGCCACAGTTCTGGGCCAGAGTCCGCGGGATGACTTCCATTGCCTCTGCGACCGACCGGTATGGCCATTGGATGACGCCTTGCAGCGATTTGGCGCGCTCGGCCAGTTTGACGCTGACGGCCATCTCAGTGGCACCGCCGCCGGGCGACAGACGAGGCTCGAAAAACACGTTGCGGGCGACCGCCATGGCGTCCTGCAGGTTGCGCTCGATCTCGTTCAAGATGTCCTTGGATGGGCCCCGGAGCAGAACCGTGCAGGCATGGGGGTTTTCGCAGCCGGTGAGGAACGTGAAGTACTCGTCGCCGATGAGCTCGATGTTGAACAGTCCACACTTGAGACCGATGTCTGACTCCCGCAGGTCTTCGATCCGGTTGACGATGGTGGCCCCGGTGGCCCGCGAGATCCGGTTGTTGTCTGACTTCTTGACCCGGCGAAGCGCCGTGATGTTACCTTTCAGCAGGTAGTGCTGGGCCAGGTCGGAAACGCCCTTTTCGGTGATGACGAGATCGGGTTTGAACGAAACAATCGTCTCGCACAGCTGCTTGATTTGCTCTTCCTCGATCTCAAGAATCCGGCTCCAGTCTTCTTCCTTGGTGATTTCGATGTTGGTTTGGGATTCGCCCTTTTTGTATTCAAGCGGACAGTCGAGCAACATGATGCGAGGATTCTCGATCCGCCGCCGCATCTTGGGGTGGGTCACGTCTTTGTTTAGCATCACGCCGTCGAGGATCTGGGAGTCTTCAATCTCGCCGCCGGGGATCTTTTCGACGCGGGCGTACCGCTTGACGTCGACTTCTCGGTTGCCGTTGACCTCGACCGCGACCGTGCGAACCGCCTTGAGGGCAAGATCGCACATCAGCGGGCTCCATCTCGACACGAACTTGGTCCCGATGGAAGCCGCAATCAACTGGGTCATTTGTTTGTCATCGTTGATGTCGACCGGAATCGACACCTCGTTGATCACGTCCAGCGCATCTTCCAGCGCCTGCTTCAAGGCCCGGATGATCACGACCGGGTGGATATGTCGTTCAATGTGGGGGTAGGCATGGGCGAGAATCTCACCGGCTTATTCGTCAGCTGTTAGCATCACCAACATATTGTGCATGGCACATACCCAAAATAATCACGGTGGTGGTACCGTCACCAACTTCCTCGTCCTGGGTTCTGCTCAGTTCGATCATGCTCTTGGCAGCCGGATGTGACACCTCGATCTCGCGCAGGATCGCGTGGCCATCGTTTGTGAGCACGATTCCTTTCACGATTAGTGTCCGTCACGTCCGTCACGTCCGTCACGTCACGTCACGTCACGTCACGTCACGCCTCCAGATTACTTGAACTCACCTCCCATGGGGTCAAGCAGCATCTTGAGCATGGCCTTGGGTCCCAAACATGTCCGAATGATATCAGCGACCCTAGAACAAAATCGTCAGTACCCCCGGTCCCTGGTGTAAACCGTTCAAAAAAAACCACGCACGCTTTTGCCGCCGTGATATTCGAGATCTGCGCTCGACGGCCAGTCTGACGGTCACCGCCGGCATCTATCTCGTTGTTAGCTGGGGTTGGATTCGCACGATGCCAGGGACAAACCGCGTTGCAATCGATATAGCAGCGCAGCGTCGAATTGCAAGCAAAAAAACGAATTGCAAGCACAAAAAGAAACCTACTCATGACCACAACTGGGGCTTGCATTGTGGAATCAGATCAATCGCAGTTACTAGCTGTGCGGGTTGGATCGACGTGTCGTTGATTCTGGCGATTGAATTGACTGGCCCGCGGAGGTTTTCTTTTGTTCTGTGCACTTCGGATTATATTATTATTTTTTTTATTTTTTTTTATTTTTTTTTTTTGTTTTGCGTGAACGACGCGATGGCGACCCTAGCGCCCTAAAATGGTTTTATTGCTCTTTCAACATTTGGCAATAATCAAGACTCGAAGTTCGTGGTTGGATTTTTAGTAGTCCATAGCCAGAGAAGCAGATTGTTTGGAAAATTATGACGGTTACTTCTCCGGTGTTTGATTTGAAGGCGATCACCAGGCCTAACATCTACAGCCTGGAGCCGTACCGGTGTGCCCGAGAGTACGTTCCCAGTTCCAGTTCCCGTTCGCTTCCTGTTCCCCCCCCCCCGGGAGACAAAGACACTAATGCGATAGTGACTACAAGACCGGAGTGTTGCTGGATGCCAATGAGAATGCATACGGGTCTGCAATTGCAAACGTGAAGGAGAGCTCGTTCTCGAGCACGTTGGTGGCCGGCCTGAACCGATATCCCGACCCTCACCAGGACGACGTCAAGCAGCTGCTATGCGACCTGCGCAACGGCGAAGCCGGCAAGCATGCGTCGCATCCGCTTACGCCGGCTAATTTGTATGTCGGCGTCGGCTCGGACGAGTGCATTGATACCATCATTCGCTGCTTCTGTGCGCCCGGCAGGGACAAGATGTTGACGTGTCCTCCCACCTACGGCATGTACGGAGTGTCGGCCCAGGTCAACGACGTTGAGGTTGTCAAGGTCAATCTTGACGTCGACGCCGGCGGCTTCCCACTCCGTCTTGACGCAGTCATGGATACGCTGTCGGCTGACCCGGCAATTCACCTGGTTTACGTGTGTTCACCGGGGAATCCCACCGCCGGCCTGATCGACCGGACCGCGGTGGAGACGGTGCTGGCGCACCCGACCTGGAACGGCATCGTTGTCGTCGACGAGGCGTACATCGATTTCTCCCCGCCCGGCAGCTCGATGGCGCCGTTGGTGACAAAGTACGACAACCTGGTTGTGATGCAGACGCTGTCCAAGGCGTTCGGCATGGCCGGCATCCGACTGGGCGCGTCGTTCGCGTCGCCGGCGATCGCAAACATTCTCAACGCCGTCAAGGCGCCGTACAACATCTCGTCGGCCACGAACGAACTCGCCCGGCAGGCGCTGTCGGCGGCAGGCGTGGCCACCGCCCGAGCCAACATTGCCAAGATTCTCGACCAGCGAGACCGGTTGTTGGCCGAACTGCCAACGATTGCCGGCGTCGGCAACTTTCTCGGCGGCACCGATGCGAATTTCCTGCTGGTGCAGATTCTCGACAAGCCGAGGTCATCCGGCGGCCGGCCGTCGAATGCGGTCGCGAACCGGGTCTACGAGACACTGGCTCAGCAAAAGGGAGTGGTGATTCGGTTTAGAGGCAACGAGGCCGGGTGCGTGGGAGGGTTGCGCATCACCGTCGGCACTGCCGACGAGAACACGATTCTGTTGGCGAATCTAGCCGAGACCTTGAACGACATCTACTCTGGGTTATAATGGAGTTGACGCAATGTTGTATAAATAGATTAATTTTCCCTAGAATGTACAATAGATGGATCAAGATAGACAAGATAGACAAGATGGATCAAGCGGATTTGGCTTGCGGTGATGCAGGATGAAGATAGTTGCGCACAAGCTCGAGCATGTGGTCGCATTCCTGGCTTGAAAACCGCTCGTCAAGCTGCTCGACCAGCGCACTCAGCAACGGCACGTTCGTCGGTGCCGTGTTTACGATCTGCAGCCGTTCCGCCTTCTCCAGCGCGTACGTCGACAGTTCGTGCAGGAACTTGCTGATGTCGACCGGGGTCTGCCGGCCTGCCGGCGACGTCTTGAGGTGTCCCTGCAGCTCCAGAATCACGGTTTCGAGATTCTCGGTCTGGAGAATCGATCTGCGACGGTTGGACGCTGTCCGGCGCTGCTTCTTCTTGATGCCGTTGATATGGTCAAACACCTCGTAGTTCGACAGCAGCTTGTCTCTGGCGGCTTCAACCTACACCGTCAGTAAAACAACAACCAATTAATACAGACCATAAGCATACCTTCATTGCAACACTTCTGGTGTGGATGTGAGTTTGCTGATGAAATTCTTGACTCCAGTCAAGAGACATGAAACTGCAATGCCCGATATTCCCGCCGCCGCACGGTCGAGGATTTGTAAAATTTAAGATAAAAAAATAACCACCCACCCGGCAATACTCGAACCGAGTCGAGAGAAATCAAGAAGAGTCAAGGCATTTCAGCATTTTTGGATACATTTGGATACATTTGGATACGTTTGGTTACCGGGACCGAGTGCAAGGTTTGTTTGCTTATTATAATCCGGCAGGTTGAAGATGTCGAACAAGCCTAAACGGAAGGCATCGTCGCCTATACATCACGGACATGCAAAGCGGTCGACCGACGTCGACGTTGTTTCACCGTTTGCAGTTTCTCCGGCTCAGAACGACCGAGATGATCTTGACGATGAGGAGGAGGATGAGCGGGATGAGCATGACGAGCAAGATGGAGAAGAACCATTGGCAGAAGGCCGGGACGGGGTGGAGGATGTAATGATGTACGACGAATCGAACGACGAAGAAGACGTCAGCACCGGTGGCAACAGCGAAGCCAGCGGCATCAGTCTAACCCGACGTCGTCGGAAATCGTTACCTACAAACGGCACCAGCGATGAGCAGCAGCAGCAGCAGCAGCAACCGATAGCATCAAGTCCGTCAAAGAGTTTGCCGGCGCAGCTGCTTGGCGACTCGGTTGAATGGCAACGCACGATCGAACGGGTGGTCAAGAGCGTGGTTGCGGTGAGGTTTGCGTTGGTGGCGAGTTTCGACTGCGAGCAGGCGCTGGTGTCCGAGGCGACCGGGTTCGTGGTAGATGGTGAGCGGGGCATTATCATGACCAATCGGCATGTCGTCGGCGCCGGTCCGTTCACAGGATTCGCTGTATTTGACAACCATGAAGAGGTGAGTTGGCGGCCGGCGGGGGGGGGCGGGGGCGCGATTAATTTTTATTCCATGTTGGGCGAGGGCTAATTGAAGTGCGATGTGAAACCGATATATCGAGACCCGGTGCACGACTTTGGACTGCTGAAGTTCAACCCGAGCGACATCAAGCACATGAAGGTATCAACGCTTGAGCTGCGGCCGGAACTGGCCAAGGTTGGAGCCGAGATCAGAGTGATTGGCAACGACGCCGGCGAGAAGCTGTCGATCCTGGCCGGGTTCATATCCCGGCTCGACCGCAACGCGCCCGACTACGGCGACCTGTCGTACAGCGACTTCAACACCGAGTACATCCAGGCGGCTGCTAGTGCCACCGGAGGCTCCAGCGGCAGTCCGGTGGTGAACATCGACGGAGTAGTGGTGGCGATCCAGGCCGGCGGCAGCAGCGAGTCGTCTACGGATTTCTTTCTGCCGCTGTACCGGGGCCTGCGGGCGCTGAAGTGTGTCCAGGACGGGGTGGCAATCACGCGGGGCACGATCCAGGTGCAATGGCTGCTGAAACCGTTTGACGAGTGCCGACGGTTAGGCCTGCGACCGGACACGGAGACAACGATGCGGGAAAAATTTCCCGACCGGATCGGGCTGCTGGTGGCGGAGACGATCTTGCCGGAAGGTCCGTCGGACTCGTTTATCCACGAGGGCGACTGCCTCGTGAGCGTGAACGGCGAGCACTTGACCCGGTTCGTCCGGCTGGACGAGATCCTCGACTCTTGCGTCGGCGACACCGTCACCGTGGTGGTCCAGCGCGGCGGCGTCGACGTGCAGGTCAGCTTGGTGGTGCAGGACCTGCATGCCATCACACCCGACCGGTACGTGGAGGTGTGCGGGGCGCTGTTCCACAACGTGTCGTACCAGCTGGCGAGGCTGTATGCGATCCCGGTCAAGGGTGTGTACATTGCCGAGCCGGCGGGGTCGTTCCGGCTGGACCGGGACCGGGGGTGGATCCTGGAGAGCGTTGAGAACGAGCCGACGCCGGACCTGGACGCGTTCGTGTCCGTGATGCGCACGATCAGGGACAAGCAGTGGGTGGTGATTTCGTGTCGCAACGTGCTGGACATGCACACCCAGAATATCAGCGTGGCGTACATCGACCGGCACTGGTCGCGCGGGTTCCGGATGGCGTGTCGCAACGATGCCACCGGATTGTGGGATTTCACTGATCTGGGGTCACCGCTGCCGGAGGTGGCGTTGAAGCGACGCAAGGCGCGGTTCCCTGAACTGAAAAACACCGACATCGGCACCGCGTCGAACCTGGTCCGCAGCTTTGTCCGGGTGACGTGTCTTGTGCCGGTCAAGATCGACGGGTTCCCGCGGTCGGGCAAGATCGGCCAAGGCTTGGTGGTCGACGCCGACCGTGGGTTGGTGGTGGTCGCCCGCAGCGTGGTTCCGTACGATCTGTGTGACATCCTGATCACGATCGCGGACTCGATCATGGTGCCCGGCCGGGCGGTGTTTTTGCATCCCACCCAGGGTTGGGCAGTGGTGTCGTACGATCCGGACCTGGTGGACGCGCCGATCGAGTCTGCCAAGCTGTCGACGACCGAGATCGCCAGGAACTCGTCGACGATCTTCATGGGGTTCAACCAGAACATGCGGCTGGTGCTGGCCCGGACCAACGTGACGGACATCTCGACCCGGACGGCGCCGGCGAACAACATGACGCCGCGGTACCGGGTGTCGAACATCGATGCGGTCTCGGTCGACACGGTGCTGGGATCCCAGTGCGGATCAGGCGTGCTCGCCAGTCCCGACGGCGGCGGCGTGGTGGATGCGATCTGGTTGACGTATCTTGGCGAACGCAGCTCCCACACTGGTCGGGATGCAGAGTACCACGCCGGCATCAGCGCCTCCAGCATCGTGCCTATCCTGGAGAAGCTCAAGGTCGGAAGCACGCCGGACGTGCGGATTCTAGATGTCGAGTTAGGGGTGTTGCAGATGAACCAGGCGCGGATCCGCGGCGTTTCTGATGAATGGATTGAAAAAGTCGGCGTCGCTAACGACGAGCGGCACCAGCTGTTCTCGGTACGGAAGTTGACGTGCGACAAAGACGGAGGTAGCAAGCAAGTGCTGCAGGAGGGAGACATCGTGTTGAGCGTGAACGGCGCGGTGCTGACGCGGATCTCCGAGCTTGACGCCGCGTTGGAAACCCACGAGGTGCTGGACATGACGGTCGTGCGCAAGCGGGCCGAGATCAGGCTGCAGGTGCCGACGGTGTCGACGGCGGAGGTGGAGACCGACCGGATCGTGATGTGGTGCGGGGCGCTGCTGCATGAACCGCACCACGGGGTGCGGCAGCAGATCAAGAAGCTGCACTCCGGCGTGTACGTGTCGGGCCGGATGCAAGGGTCGCCGGCGTACCAGTACTACGTGGCGCCGACGTACTTCATCACCCACGTGAACGGCGACGCCACGCCGGACCTGACGACGTTCCTGGCAATCGTGGCGAAGATCCCGGACAACACGTACTCGCGGCTGCGGATCGTGACGTTCGACAACGTGCCGTTCGCGTCCAGCATCAAGTCCAATCTGCACTACTTCCCTACGGTTGAGCTGGTGAAGGACAAGACCCGGCCGGGCGAATGGGCTCAGTTTACGTATGTTGATGGTGAACGCAAGCAGGCGGCGGCGGGAGTCCTGCCGGAGGCAGTTGCCATTGAAATTTAACTGTAAATAGACACAAATTACAAAGAAAAAAACTATTTAACCCAATCGATCATCTGGTCAACCATGTCGACCACGGTCTTTTCCAACGGGATGTACTCCAACCCGAGATCGGTTTTGGACTTTGAGTTATCAGCCTTGAACCAGCCGGTGACGTCGACCTTGGCGGGATCCGGCACCGGCACCTTGTCGGCAAGTTGAGGGAACTTCGCCCTGATGATCGTCGCGATCTCGTGGAACGAGTACGGGCCGTCGGCGACGCAGAAGTAGCGCTGGTTGGCGGCGGCCGGGGTCGATAGCGGCAGCACATGGGCGAGCGCGACGTCGCGGACGTCGACCCACAGCGGGATGCGCACTTCCGGCACGGAGTCAAGCGAGCCGTCGATAAGGGCGAGGATGCTGGCGTTGGAAGTGTTGATGGTGTCCGGGGAGACGTCGTGCAGCATCGGGCCCCACACCAGCGGCGGGTTCACCGTCGTGAGCGAGAAGTTCGGCTTTTGGGTGGCGACAAAGTCCCATGCCGCCTTCTCCGCGAACGTCTTGGACGCCCGGTACGCCGTGGCGGCGTCGGTGCCGGTGGCCTCGGCCATCGTCACCGGGTTCCAGTCCGCCTCGGTGTAGGTGTGGTCGGGCCAGTTGCCCTTGGAGCCGTCGATGATGGACGCGAACGACGACGTGATCACCACTCGACTCACCTGGGGCGCGAACTTGTGCGTCGCCTCGAGAATGGCGGTGGTTCCCTTCACGGCAGGGTCGAGCAGGTCCTTGACCGGGTCCGTCACCTTGAAGTGGAACGGCGACGCCGTGTGCACCACAAAGTCGACGCCGACAACCGCCTCGTCAAACGCGCCGGCAACAGCAATGTCAGGCACAATCACGAACTTCAGCTTTGACTCGGATCCCTTGTACAGCTCCGCAAGGTACTCGGCTTTCTCCTGCGATCGCACCGTCGCCACCACGTCGTAGCCTTTCTCCAGCAACACCTTCAACACATGTCCGGCAATGAAGCCGGATGCTCCTGTAAGTAGAACCGTAGGCATTTCAATTATCGTCTTTATCAATTGTCGTAAATCTTAATCAATTGCACCAGCTGTAACTGTATCAATTGTACCAATTGTATTGCATCAATCGTCAGTGCAACGATAAGCAGCGCGCATCCAATCCCTGCTCGAAACTTCCATCCCGCTTATTAACTGGGAGTTCACGGAGTTACCGATACCTCCGCCAAGTATTGTCCGTATAAAATCCATTAAGTAAATAAATAAATAAATAAATAAAGAAATACAAGAGCCATATCAAACATGAAGAAAAAAAAAAAAACCATTCTAGGAGTAATCTAGTCTATCGATCATCATATCCTGAAAAGAAATAAACGTGTGCGTCAAAAATGAGAAGAGTAACTAAACAAAGCCATTACAACCATGTGCAAAACAAACAATCGAACGGTGAACAAAAGTAACCAAAGAAATTCCAGAATTAAAAAAGAGATTAACCAAACGACCCGTAAGCAAAAAAAAAAAAAAAGAAAAAAAAGGAAGAGAGTGGAGGATCCAAATTGACGTCAAAAACTGAAATGTACAAAAAATGGGGTGAGTAGACGAGGCCAAGCGGGAGGAACTAAATATGCAAAGGTCCGTAGCATAGAGCAAAAAACGAACGGAGAGAGGGTTATAATGACATTGTCAACCATTCCCATTGGTTGCCATTGCCACTTAGCGATGACGGCTGTTGCGGCTGTGACGATGATGAAGATGACGACGGCGGTGACGACGACGATTGCTTCAGGTTGCTGCTGTTGTTGTTGGTTGGCGATGACGATACCGAGCCAGCAGTGCCCGGGTTGGGTGACAGCTTGATGTCGGCCAGCTCGAGCTTGACGTCGACGCCACCACCATTAGCAGTCGAGCCCCGACGGTTGGTGGATTTTGCGATCGCGGCGGTTGATTTTTTCAACTCTGCCAGCTTGCTCGCTACTACTTCTTGTTTCAACTTGGGAGACGTCGACATGTCGGCAGCAGCGGCACAAGAGACCGAGTTCTTGCGCGATACCGACTTCTGAATGCTTCCTGATCGGGAAGGCGGGTTGCTCGGCTGCTGTTGCGGTTGCTGTTGCTGTTGCTGTTGCTGGGTATTGGCAGCAATCGGTCCAGGACTGGATGGCCGACTGCCAGGGGTGGTGGCACCATTGCCAGCGGTGGCCCCGTTAGGCACCTGGGCACCCGATCGATTCCGTTTCTTGATCACGTCGGTCTTGAGCGCCAACGGCCGCACCACGCCGTGCAATTTGAGGAATAACCCGCACGCGTTGCACAGAGGCTGTCCGTCAGGGTCTCGACGCCATAATGGCGTAACCGTGGTGTGGCAGTTGGTGCATGCAGTCGGAGATCCGTTGGAACCGCCAGTTGTGCTGCCGATGACCGGCGGCGCTGTCGTCGCCGTCGTCGCCGCGCCCGCCGCCGCCGCCGCCGCCGACGACGACGACGTGGTGGAAAACTTGGAGTCCGATCGGTCAGTGATGGACGAAGCAGACGACGAAAGCGACGGAGCAATAGGCGAGTTCCCGGCTGTCGGCGGGTTGAAGGTCGGTGTCCTGGCAGCAACCGAGGTCACACTGGCGGGACTGGTGGCAGACAGTGGCGAGTTGCCGATGGCAGAGTTGGGCGAGAACTGCTCCGGCGGCGTGCCGGGATTGGACTGCATCCGCCGAGACAAGTTCTGCTGCAGCAAAGACGAGGTCGACACGGTTGACGCCGTCCGGGCGATTTTCTGTTTCCGCCCGAACCCGTCCTGGGTCGTTATTGTCGATGTCGTCGTCGTCGGCCGGTCATCGCTGGCTCCCCATTGACCGTTATACGAACTGGACGGTAACTGACCAGTTCGAGCTGGTAGCGATGATGGACCGACATTGGTACCAACCGCCGCCGCCGCCGCCGCCGCCGCGGCAGCAGCTTTTTTGGTCGCCGCGGTACTGCTAGTCTTTTTATGCTTGGTCTTTTTGGTCGTCGCAGATTGCTGTTGCTGCTGCTGTAGTTGCTGCTGGCTCGTCATCGCCGGCGGTGTTGGTGCACTGTGTTGGACACCAGCCATGGCATCGTCGTTGAGAAATTCTGAACCGGCCTGGCCGTCGTAGTCGGTACCGTCGTCCATGAAGTGGAACATGTTTTTACGATCCGGCAGCGACTTGCCGAGCAAGACCTGAGACGGATGCACGCTCTGGTAACTCATGTTGCTGTTGTTATCGTTGCTGATGTGACTGCTATCGTCAGGGAATGGACCGTTGGCGGAATAGAAATGACCGGATGAGCTGATGCCGGGAGTAATCGCACCGCTGGCTGCCATTGGCGGGAACCCGTCTTGAATGGCGGAGAATGAAAACGAATGGGAAAGCCCTGGTCGGTTGGACCGTTGCTGGAGCAGTCCGTTGCTGCTGCTGCTGCTGCTGTTGTTGTTGTTGTTGTTGTTATTGTTGTTGTTGTTCAAAGTGGTGAACGTTAGTGATCTGCGATTGGGAGCCGGTTCCCGCGACGAGATGGTATCGAAAAACAACGACTCTCGAGTCTCAGCCATGGGATGTGGAGTGGTGACGGTGGAATGGGGACCGGACGGTGGCGGCGAGTAGAGATCTGACTGGGACGTGACTGACGATGCTAGCGAGTGACCGCCGGTGCCGTACATGGACGGGAACGTGGGCGGGCCGCCGGAGTGGATCGGTGAAGCCACGGGTGAGAATCCGAGGTGGTGAGAAGAGATTGAAGTTGACAGCCCGAGGTCGTCTTCCGGCAGGTCTGCGAACGCAAATGGATTGCCTGCCGCCGTTGCCGGGTGAGCTGTGGTGGAGGGATTAAACGACGGGCCCAGTTGGTGGGTATGTTCTAGCGAGTAGTCGGGCACGAAATTTTCGGGGGCATCGGTGTGGACCATTGGCGAGAAATTTGCTGGCCGTTTTTTGTTCTTGTAGTTGGTTAGCGATAATAAAAATAAGAGTAACGGGGTAGGACTTACTAGTCGATCATCGTCATCGTCGTCCATGGCATCGAAATCAAAACTTTGTGACGGAGAATCAAAGTTGATGAGTTGATTTTCGTGGTGGGTATGGTGGAAACTATTGGATTGCTGGTGAACTTGATGCTGTAACTGGAAATGCAGTTGTTGATCTTGATG
Organism: Myxozyma nipponensis; assembly: GCA_030580395.1. Lineage (NCBI taxonomy): Eukaryota > Fungi > Ascomycota > Lipomycetes > Lipomycetales > Lipomycetaceae > Myxozyma > Myxozyma nipponensis. Next base: position 273,779 of record JAKTSU010000005.1, read on the forward strand.
TCTCTGATAGGAAAGATGTTGTTGATGTTGTTGTTGTTGTTGTTGTTGTTGTTGCTGTTGTTGTTGTTGTTGTTGTTGTTGTTGTTGTTGTTGTTGTTGTTGTTGTTGTT